>JBBHKE010002555.1:70724-237120 GCA_037447655.1 Zygnema cylindricum | reverse complement strand
ATCTCATTCAGTCGTTTCCGTTGGACGAAGAGCGAGTTGAGAGAGGCCAGGGGTATGAACAACGTCAGTGACTTCTGGACTCTCTCTCGATCTCGGTACCGACAGAATTCTCCTATCCGATTAAGCATCAAACATGGTTTTACCAACACTGCCAAGGTCCTAAACTAGTACCATGAATGTAGGAAATTATCTGCAATCGAAAGGGGATATAGAATCTCATTTGCTACCGTATACATCCCATGTTATCCATAAATATTCACCTGTTCTTCTCTTAAGATTGATTGAATGTTTATTGGTTTTTGACTTAGAATTCTCTTCTTGTCCACTTATAAATACCTATTGTACCCTACATATGCCATCGTTTACTCTAAGATATAGGGGAAAGCTAACGTCTATTAAAGGATGTAAGTACCATGATCAAATCCTGGAACCGTCACAACCATTTTGGTACAAACTACGAATTAGCCTATCCTCTTTAGACAGCCATGGCTCTAGCTCTCTCTCAGGTCTTCAGTGACTGCAACAAGTATGGGGACCGGAGAGAGTTGAGCGAGAAGCAGGTTGCCTTTGCTGACTTACTCTATTTATTTTTCCAATACAGACCTAGAAAATACATAAATTTCAACAGTTTTCACTAACCCACTTCAAGCCACTACCACTGCTGCCCAAGAAGGCAAACTGACAATTTGATTGCACCCATGTGTAGCATGGACTCCCATGAGTCTGTTGGAAGAAGAATCACTGATAACGGCCAACCAACCAATAAGTTATGAGGCGGCAAAAATGCCAATTTTATGCAAAGCTCTCTTAGAGAGAGAAGACCACATCACAGATTTTTCTAAGTCCTAGCTCCCTCGCACAACCCCTATCTACTAATTGTACGAACCAATCAGATTACTGTACTGTACAAGATAGTACTATTGTTGATGTACTTTTTGTACGACCTTTGAACTACAAGGCCATTAAGCGAACGCGTGTCCACTTTCCATTTGTCCGTACTTTCCTCGGGATTCCCGCGACCGAATGTTTCCTCTCCACGTGGCGCCAGGTCATGCGACGTCACTAAATGCCAAAGTGACCATTCGAGGATCTCGGCGATGACGTGTGCCGTCGGATGGAATTTCGTATTTTGATCTCAAGTGTCAAAACAAATGTCAGTTTTATTTGTTTTGTGCGGAATCATATCCGTACTGTATTTTATCCCCTCCATGTATTGTATGTCCGTAATTGTGTTAATCGGAATAACTAGAGTATCATTGGATAAGTAATTTATATATCCTATATTCTCTAGCGAACTTCTATGACAAGCTGGTTAGAATAACCGGCTACGCTATGCTTTGCCGTTTGGGGGTTCGCGACCTGCCGGACTCATCCATTTGAAGAGAGTGACTTAGGTCACTCTTTGGTTCTACGCTATGGGAGTTGAGGCAGCCATGTCTCCACTACTCTCTCTCTCTCTTTCAGTGACTACAACAAGTATGGGGGCAAGAGAGAAGAGATGGAGGCACGCTGTTTGCATTTCCTTTATCTATTTCCGCTAATTATTTTAGACCTAGAAAATACAAAAACAAACTACTTATTTCATCAAAAGACCGTGTATTGTGCCCTTGATTCAACTGTTTAAACTGACTTTGATTTTGGTTAAACTGATTCCTTTACTGATAAAACTAATTTTTCTTGCTGGTTAAACTTATCTTTCCTGTCAAAATCTGTGTTAAATTTCTCTCCTTACTTCTCTCCATTAAGCATCTTTGACGTAGACTCCTCTTCTATAATATTTTTAAAAGCTAATTGATATGTCCAGCTAGCTTTATCATGCTTTTACAGTTCAACAGACGCATCTTTCATACTGCAATAAGACCTATAATGATCAAAACAGCCTGTTGGAACTCAATGAAAGAGCCACTTGCACAAGCATGCGCATCAATTAGAGATCTGCAATTATCTGTATACTAAGCCACTGTTCCCCCCGAGTATTTGTAGTCCCAAATTTTTCCTGCCAACAGAAGTTCCTCTTGAACATTCCCCATTTCATAAGACGCCTTAAGTGATTTCCAAATGTCAATCGCCTTCTTCATCTTGATTCGTGTCATAACCATATTTTTCGAAAGACATGGTTTGAAAGCATTCTGAGCTTGCAAATTTTTCTTCGCCCAAGTTGGATGAGCTTCATCAAGTGATCCATCCAAAATTTCCTGTAAACCTGCAGTTTCAAAGTAAGACTTAACCATGTCTGCCCATTAAGCATATTTATGTCCAGTAAAAAAAAGAATTATTGGAGACAGGCCCATAACTTGTTGTTCTATGACAACTGGTGTAGGTGGAGCTACAGCAGTAGTAGTAAAAGTACACATACTTAAGCAAAATCTTTACAATAATTCTTTACAAACAACAACTTTCAACACACTGTAAAATCGTGACTCACAAATCCAACTACCCCAAGAATTATCACACACACAGACTAGTACACACACTTAATTCCCAGAATAACAGCATAAATGATTTAGTAAACCATAAGATACGAGAGTTGCAAGATTCCCAAAAAATGCATTTCAATTTCCCATATTCCCAAAACTGGATACCAAAATGTTTCTAAGTCCTAAACTTTATGCACTGAAAGAATGTCTTCAACTCATTAGCCAATCAGGAGTCAATATCTGTAATAGTGATACTGTACTATAGTACGACAAAGTACGCTAATGTACTTCCAAAAACCAAATTGCAACTAGCCTAAAACTGAATATGAAACACTATTTGATAATCCACTAAGCTACAAAATCCTGTTCTATCGGGTATTCACAAATTGATATCGTACACCATATGTTCCTTGCTTAGTCAGCATAGTTAGCAACTCTAGATGCGTCCAGCCCGCTCTGGTATGTTTTATACGGATATCTGGGCTGCTTACGAATCACCTCGTCATCCATGGTCCCCACTCAATTTCCAGCCGTCAGTCTAATCGTAATCAATGTCTAGTATTTATCTTTCACATTTGTATTCACAAATTTCCTGTTCACTTTCTATCCGCCCGATTTCCCGAATTCACTCGTCCGATAGATCCCATGTGTCTAGGTCCATTCTACACTTCGTGCATAGTCTGAAATGTTGACGTGTGTCTATATGAACGTACAAATACTCTTAAAGTAACTTCTACACTGTCACACTATATAAGGTAAATATTATACCATCCTCAATCTAAAAATATTATAAGTTACATATCTACTTTCATAGCTCTATCTACTGATGATAAAACTTTTAAAAAACAACAAATCGTGTACCTGCACACGAAATGAAATAGATTGCACAAAATTAGTACTTTTCAACAAAAATTGATAATAAATCAATCGGAATTAAATCGCACGTGCGAACAAAACTTATACATGCGTGCGAAAATTGTGTGCATGATAAAATTGTGTGTGCATGCAAAAAATCACGCGTGCCTGCAAAGTACCGCGCTTGCATGCACAATACTGCGCGCGTGTGTTGAAAATTGCTCGTGCGTGCCAATACTAACGCGTGCATATGTACTATCGTGCGTGCATGAATTATATCGTGCGCGCGGGCCGAATATCGAACGTGAGAGCATGATATCGCTGGCAGTAGCAACCGATACGATGCGGCATGTCAACCCTGTCACTTCCCCTGCCAAGCTCCAAAGTGCTTTACCTCACAAGAACTATCCCCATTGTAATTCTCCAAGTTTATGATGAGCCCTCGATTCCCTGCATACGGTATATGATGTTTTCGTGCTCATCTGGGAGTTTTATGATTAATGTATTAATCTTTTTCTCCTCAGATTCTACATATCATGCACTAAAAAGCTGAACATATAATGCAACAATATCATTGCAAAACTATATCATGCTACCACCTTTATAATCATAAGCCTCTATTTCTTCTTTTTTACTAACTACTGCCTCTGTATAGTCTCACTGTTATAAATATGGATTTGTGTTTTCAAGATTTTAGAAGACTTGGTCAGACTTAAAAGAGTGATTGCTATGGACTTAAACACATATCTAAGTATGAGATGTTTTTCTATAGTGTTTTTATATTCCCAAATTTTTGTGTCATTTTCTTCAATATTTGGTTCAGTTATGATCCCCACAAGTGGAACTGTAGCCGAGAGCCTAGCTCCCTTCACCATCGGTGTTCCTTTTCCCTTCTCCCTTTTTTCCCCTTCTAAGGTAATAGTTTTCCCTTCACTTTTTGTTGCATCTGATCTCTGGTTGGTTTTAAGGAAAGGCCCAAATAAATCTTCATAGTGAGTTCTTTCAAAGCTCGGTGACGCATACCTCACTTGTCCTAAAACAATTTTGTATAAGTGCTCTTCAATAAGCAATCCGTATATCGTAAACTCCCTATAAGTGAAGTCTATTTCATCAAACATAGGCACCCTAGATGGTGGGCCAATAACCTAAAATTCTACGGGCTCTATTGCCACATAGAATACCCAAATCCAAAGATGCTAATCTAGATAGTGTCGACTCCAAGTTTTTATACACCCAAATGATTGACCCTTTGACAATCAGAACCCCATTACAACTTCACCCCTGTGAAAGACGACTTTTTGTGTGCTCTGTTCCCCCATCGAATGCAAAATTAGAATATGAGTTTTGGATAACATTCCTCACTTTAACTTTCCCTTAGAAATTCAGCCCCCAGCCAGGCAAAAACTCTGAACGACTACACCCTTGTGTAGCTTGGACTCTCGTGAGTCCTCAACAAAAAGAATCACTAAAAATAGTCAACTGAGTTGATAATTATGGTCGACCAAAGTTTGCCTTTTATACAAGATGCTCTCTAGGAGAGGCGGCTACCTGGGAGAGGCGGCTACCTACCAAAAATATTATAAGTCCTAAAACTCCTCTCTTAGCCCTGTGGTACTGAGGTACGAACCAATTACAATAAAGTAAGTACATAAAGGTACAAGTGCCGTTGTACCTTTTGTACGACTATCGTACGACATGGCCAAAAAGTCGACACATGCCATATCCGAATTTGTTCCTATAATCCACGGAGATGCCACAAGCCAATGTGGTTGTGCCAGATGTCAATTGACGTGGCGATGACCGCAAATCAACAAAAACACATTCCGCGATTTCGGCATCTATCGCAACCGTCCGATCAGAACCGACTTTCTATTACAGCTATCGAAAATTGATGCTCGGTACTTGTTTTGCTCTCAAAACAAATGCGTTATATCCGTTGCGGCACCATAGCGTACTCCGTACTATAGAAAATCTATTTATGCATTAGGTATCTATTTGATGTTAAACGAATTAGTCTACGTGTAAAAATTTAAATATTTATCAAACCGTATGTATCCTAACACTAGTCTTAGACTTAACGGACAAAGCTATCGGCCACCCGTTATTTGACGGACCGTAGGTATCACGCTCAAATCTTGGGTCTCTCAAATACAACTTTAGTAATCCTACCATTATCTAATCCTCTCTCTTTGGAGAGCTTAGGCAGCCACGGCTCTAGCACCCTATCCAACCTTTAGTGACTACAACAAGTGTGGGGGCTTGGAGAAGGGAGTTAGAGACAAACTGCCTCTGCTCTATTCCTTTCCTAAAATAGAATTAAAAAATACTCAAATATCAATAAGGAGGAGCTTCCTCCTCCTCGGTCTCCTTAGGCGGAGTGACTGGTTTCGCGAAACAAGCCGAAATTCCCCTGTTTTTTATATGATTTTGATGAGTGAAATTAGGGTCTTTGATGTGGCACTGATAGACAAAATGTCCCTTTTGGTGGCATTGAGTGCAGGTGCCCGCCTTGTCAAAACACACGCGGGCATTGTGCCCGATTTTTCAACATCGGTAACACATTCGGTTTCCAGGATTAACGGGTGGAGTTCCCTAGCTGGCGTCTTCTGGGCCAATTGGGAGGCCATGGGTTTTTCTTTTGGGCCAATTCGGAGGCTATGGGTTTTTAGGTGGAGGAGGAGATGGGTTAACCAGTTCTTTTTGAGGAGGTTTGGACCGCTCATGGGCGTCCCACCGTTATGTCTACATCTCACACTCTACCGCATATTGAGCCGCTTGCTCAAATATGAATTTTAGTCCATACATTTAACTTAGGTGGTTTTGATTAAACCTCTTTGATGGACCTAGAAACTGTCCCAAAATTTTTTGGACAACCTCCGCATCAGACATGAGGTTCGGTAATACTTCTCGAAGAGTTTCTATTCGAGCTTGTAAGGCGGGAGCGGTTTCTCTTCGCCTACGCCCAAAGTTCATCAACTCCTTGATCTCATCCAGATTTTGCATCTCTACTCCTCTTGGAGGATGTCAAACCTGACTGAGAGAGGATCACGAAAAGGAATGGTTCCCCTCGCTCTAGCACGGATCCCCGTAGGAGCAACCACTGCATACTAACAAGGAACCTCAAGAATAGCTAGATACAACTCGTCTCGTTAACATCTAGTAACGCCGATCTTGCAGCTTGGTAGGGAATATCCACCTGGCTAAGGACTTCTACTAACCATGCAAAGGGAGCAACATACTTTGTCATCGCAAGAACGTCCTTGTTCTTGCGATTGTAGAGATTGAGGGCCGTATCACGAAGGTATCGGCCGAGAAAGGAAAAGGCGACACGAATGTCAAACTTATCGTGATATCTGAAGGCTAGATTTCTCATTTCCGGTTCATATAACATCCAAAATGGAGATAAGGACATGGTGTCTTTTAATTCGGAAAAGCAAAATTGCTTCCTACAAATGGATCCCTTTGAGGAGTAAACCACGTCGTCAAAAGGAAAATGCACTGGTTGTGCCAAAGTTGGGTTGGCAGGTATCTTACGAGTGTGGGGAGTTAGAAAGGTTTCCTCCAAAAGTCTAATTTGGTCCTCTCAAGATATGCCCCCAATGAGACCGAGAATAGTGACGACATAGACGTCAAACAAGACCAAACTGACGACCATCTGCGATCAGTATCTGGATCAAGTGTGTTGAAGGATTCGGGAAAATTTGAAGGGTCTATTTGCGGAGAATGGTAGAATGTACCGCCTTGAGTAGATCTAGATTGATGATAAAGATTGTCCCAATCCGTGGGCATAAACCTAGGGGAAAACTCATACAACAATAGTGAATTACCCAAACGGCCTAACCGAGATGCTGCACGTGTCAGACCAATCCACACTCGTCAAATCAACACACGAAGTCACTATCAAGACGCGATTGTCGGATCTACCAAAGAGTCTGAATACCAAAACCTCTATTCTGCAAAGAGTGGGGCAAGGTAGAAGGGCCAGATGTATAAACCAAGCGTGGGGCAAGGCAGAAGGTCAAAATCTATAAAACAAGCAGGCAATTATCCAGGCACCTTTAGGTGCAGATCTAAAGCAGCATAGTGAGAAAGCGTCTATCCAGCGCCACCCACGGCAAGATCTAGAAAGCAATTCCACTCCAGATAGGAAGAGCAAAGTCTCAAGGCCACTCACGGCAAGATAACATTCAGGGAAAGCAAGAAATGCAAATGCTGAATCAGATGGGTTTGAAATGGAACCAATCCTCACCCGTCGCCTACACGAGTGTCCAAACTACAAAAGAACGCCCCTGTACCCGCAAGGCATCGTAATACTTACAGAACACCTTTAATAATCCAGTAATTGTCAAAGGTGAGCCGCGGCTGATCGTCACAGTCGGGCTTTGCAGAGCGCTAAAGCGGTGTTCCACACCAGAAGTCGAATAAACGTGCCCAAAACCACAACTCAACACCCAAGCAATTTGTATCCTGCTAGGGTATGCGTATCAGCGCTATGCCACGCAAAACCCAACTATAAAACAATGATAGTTATATGTTATAATTCGTGCAATTCTAGTGTATTGAATGTGTATTTTTATTTTGCTAGGTTTTATGAATAATTAAACTTGGAAAGAGAAAAAAGAAAGAGAATATCAAATCCACCACAAACCAAGCATCAAATAGCTAGCAAAGGAATCCGCAACAAGGGAAAATAAGACAAGAAACATCGAGCACATTTTAAGGTGAGACACAAATTAAGGTGGAATTAGGTAAAGAAGGTTTCCGAAACCCCAATTCCACGTTGTAAAAACCAATAATTTGCGCCCAAGGAATGGTAATATGCTGACCTAGGGTCAAGGATTCCAAAAAATAAACCCCAATTCGGTACAAACGCCAAAATTTGCAGCTCAAACCCTAAAGCTGCGGCCAAACCCTAATTCCGCAGATTAACCTTAAAATCTGACACAAATTTAGACCTGGATCTGCAGCGTAGAAATAGAAAAGTAACAAGATAGGAGGCAAGGAATAAAAGAAAGGAAGAAAAAACCAAAAACAAAATGTTTTTTTTTTTATAAAATAAAATTTATAGATATATTTTTTTATAATTTAATTCAAGCAAAATATTTTTGAAAAGTTAGACTTTTGGATAAGAATACTAAGCCGTGGGGTAGCCACTAGGCTCCTAGGTCTTCCACGCATTCTCTACAAGAGTTATCACAAAGAAAAGCAACGAAGCAATATAAGGCACTTCCAACCAAAACCTACAAAATCGGATTTAGCCAAAAATGACACTTTTCCAATACAACCAAAATGCCACAACAAAAAATACACTCAAGCAAACCGTCCAGCTGTCCGGAGAATGACGCAGTTCGATAGAAGATGCCACATCCACTCCACCAATCGCCAAAAAGACAAGTTTGGAGGGAAACCTTCCAGACTTGGTCGAAGCCGTGTGGATTAAAAACGATGCAGATTTTTTGGAGAAAAAAATCCAAATGCTAACTAGCATCTATCACTAGCTAACAAGAGGAAAAAGAAAAATGGCAATCGGTGGCAATGAGGAAGCAAGAAAACTGCTCCGCCGCCAAGAGGAAATTCTTGTCCAAAAGTTAATTCTCCGAGTCTGAGAATTAGCCTAAGTAGGACTAAGTTAAGCCTAGTGCGAAACTAGCCTATATCTAGTCTACTTTACATGCATGAAACTAATTACGATGTCGGCCAATAGGCGGCCAACAACTTCTGCCGTAGGTTCGGCAAAATCCATTTTTCGAGGTTAAAAACCCTCCCTAACTACATGTGCGCCCGAACCTACATGGGTTAGCCACATAAATATATTGTTAAAATGTGTGTATTTTCTAAGCTTTTATTTGTTTATGTTGAAAAGGAAAAATTAATATTCACTTCATAATTTAAACTCTAGAGTGAAAAGAGAGTGAGAGAGTCACCATTGCTGCCACCAAAGTCAGAAAACAAACAAGCAGACAGATTGATAGATTACCATAAGTTGCCCTAAACAAGATTTGAATTGGGTATATAGAGAACTTTGTAGACGTATGCCTTAACCATTAAAGCGTTAACAAAACGACACAAATTTATGGTTTGACAATTAATTAAAGTGTTACGCAAATGTCACTTTCACTTAATTAGACCAAAATTGACAAAACAACATCTATAGTCAAACGACACTCGCGGACGCGAATCTAACCGCGTAAAATACATGATCAGACAGACGACGTCGCCCTCGCCAAACTCGAATGAAACTTTGGCAGCTTTCAGACATAGCGGCGCGCTCTGCCACGTGGCGCCACATCATTAGACGCCGGAAAAGATTGGAGGAGGGACGATGGCTCCTAAGGTCACAAGTGTCAACCAGAAGGCCATGTTGTACAATGGCCGTACAAAAAGTACAATTGGCCGCTATACCTTCTTGTACTATACACTCTTTTGAATAGCCGAGGGTAGAGTAAAAGGTAGTTATGAGTAGGAGTTAAGGGACTTAGCGTGTTTGAGGCGCCTCTCTCCAGGTGACCTTTTGTATTTATAGGGCATCTTTGGCCAGCCATAACTAACTGCTCAAGGGAGCAAATTGAGTGATTCTTTTTGCTACAGACTCAAGGGATTCCACGCTACACAAAGGTGTAGTTAGTCAAAGTGTTTTCTTTCCAGAGTGGTGACATTTCTAAGGGAAAGTCAAAGTGGGGAATGTTGTCCAAAACACATGTTCAAGCTTTGCATTATGTGGTGAAACTGAACACACAGAAAGACTTCTTTCACAGGGGTGAAGCTATATACGAGTTATGGCTGTCAAGGTGTCAGTCATTTGAGTTTGTATTAACTTGGATTCGGCACTATCTAGATAAGCTTCTTTAGGACTGCGATTTTTGTGGGGAAATGAAACCTAAAGAATTTCATATATAAAGTGTATCAAAGCGTCGCCCAAACATTGCGATTTGCCTCCAAACGATACTCCACGTCTATATTTCGAAATCACGTGCATACGCATGAAACAAAGCATACCGCACGAAATACTTTGCAAATCGCGATGCGCCACCTAAACGATATTTCACATCTATACTCCAAAATTGTGTACCTCCGCACGAAAAAAAAACAGTAGTTGCAAAAAAAAAAAATGAATTCAAATAGACGTGTACGCGAATCCCGTTCAAGTCACAAGTAAGTGAATCGTCGTGAAGTCGCACGGACGAGCGAGAAAATCATAGACGCGCGGCAAAATATCTTACCTGCATACATGATATTGTGCGCTCGTGCGTGACATCGTGTGCGTGTAGAAATTAAAGGTTCTTTTAGTATTTTGTAGGTTTTGTAAAATGCAAAAAACAAGCAGAGGCTGTCTGCCTCTAACTCCTCTCTTCAAACTCCCACACTTGTTCAGCCAATGAAGGTTGGAGAGGGAGCTAGAGTCATGGCTGCCTATGCTATCTAGAGGGAAACAGACAATAGTTTGGTAGATTTACTAAAAGGGTAATTGACGTACCTAAGATTAGTCATGGAACTTACTGACTGTCAAATTGCGGGTAGCCAATAGCTTTAACTGATTATTCTACGACTAGAGACAGATGATATAGGATTTGATAACTATATAATTGTTCACACATAGATTAATTCATCTAACAGAATATTATGACATAGATAGAGTTTGTTTTTTACGGGGTAGAGAACATCTCGAAACAGATATCTCGCATTTGCTTCTAATGTGAAACAAATAACGCGCAAGTATTCATGACGACTAAGATTGAAACCCGGTATTAATCAGACAGCCGCGAAGGATGCCAAGATTGCAAAATAGGATTTTGGTGGTTTGCGGTCACCGCCACATCGAATGACACGTGGGACAAACACATTGGATTGCGGCGTCTTCGTGGATTACGGGAACGAATCCAGATATGACATGTGTAGAATTTTTGGCGATGTCGTTTAATGTGCGTACAGAAGGTACACCGGCACGTGTACCTTTCTGTTTGACACAAGATTTTGATTCGTGCTGTACATCGGTAGATGGAGTTTTAGCAAGAGATAAGACTTGGAAAAATTAAGAAGATAGGACCTTATCTCCGAGAGAGCATCTATACAAAAGGTCAACTTTGACCCTCAATAACTTACAGTTCAAAGGAGCAAATTCAGATATTCTTTTTGCTATCGACTAAGGGGAGTCTTACCTTCACACGGGTGAAGGTGGTCATATATTTTGCCTGTCCGGGTGACGTTCTTCTTGCTAAAACATAAAGTGGTCAGGGTTATCTTAAAGGCTTCGTGTGAGCTGCCCATTCTGAGGACCTATAGAGGTCTCAGAGTTGCAGGTTATGGGCCCACCCTCTAGAGCTCCCATCTTTAATGGAAATAGCTTCATATACTGGAAAAGTATGATGACAAGAGCTCTATGCGAGAAAATGATTTGGGGATTAGTAAGTGGACGAGTAAGGGGTCGATCAAGTCTTGGCATCCCTCCTGGTTTTCGAGGAAGCAGATTCATGAGAAAGGCGGATCCATCTCCAACGGAGGAGACAACAGAAGGGGAGGTGGTGGACAAAGGAAAAGACAAAGAGACGATCACACTAATAGCAACAAGTTCAGCATTCATGTCACCTTGTCCGAGGAATGGGGAGAATGATAGTGATACTTGGGACTACAACAATATGGCGGCGAAACACTTCATCCTCCGCCATCTTACTCAAAGGCTTGCATCTCCTCATTTGGTAGAGAGGGCATCTGACCTTTGGGTGGCTCTTATAAAGATGTATCAAAGTGGTACAATTCAGCAATAGCAATTATCTGATCAGAATATTAATGAGTATGTACACAAAAGGGGGAAGATGTTGGATTTTTGCAATGAGTTTGCTACACTTTTTATGGAACAAGAAAGTGCTTCAAAAGTAGAAAGAAAAAAAGAAAAGGTTAATTGCTTGCTCATGAAGTACCAGATAAGTTGAAAACCATATTCAACCGTGTGTAGGACTTGCCGGACTTTATGTGGATATGGGATTTAGTGGTAGAAATGATTCTCATTTGGGAGAATACGATTGAGATCCGAAAGGGAGGAGAGAGTGGGCAAGCCTTGGCAGCTATCACCGATTGGAGGACCAAGGACCCTAGGAAACCGGTCAAAAATTATAGAGGGGGGAAGCAAAAAAGTCAGACCGACGAGTTCAAACCGAGGGCTCCCAAGGGTTTGTGTCACTTTTGTAAGAAAAAAGGGCACTGTATGGCGGAGTGTGAAATTCTCTGGTTTACATTGACCCACAGAATGAGTAGCCCATGTAAAACCTCTAGGAAAATATTTGCCCCTTCCACTTTCCCATTGAATAAGTGCCGCTCAAGAACACAAATATTCTTACCACCCTCAGCCCTGTGGGGACAAGACTCTTTTGAGTCAAACGCAAAAAAAATCACTGAATTTGCTCCCCTGAGCAGTAAGTTATGGCTGGTCAAAGATGACCTTTATAGTAACAAGTTCTCTTAAAGAGAGGTAACTAAATATTACTAAGTCTTGGTCTGGCTACTCACGACTACCTACTGCTAAACCCTGTTCCAATAGGAACACTATATAGTACAAGAAGGTACAATTGGTGATGTACTTATTGTACGGCCATTGTACGACATGGTCTACAAAGTGACTCATGTCAAATCGAGAGCCATGGTTCCTCCTCCCATCTTCTCCAATATCAAATAATGTGGTGCAAAGTGGCACCGCACAACGCTATCTCCAAATGATGCTAAAATCTCACTTCGCGTGGCGGCTACAATACCGACCGTCTGATCAAAACAAATTTTACACGGTTCAAATTCGCGTACATGTATGAATTGTTCCTCTTCGTGAGTCTAGTGTTAATTTGCCGTCCCGTTATTGTTTATATATCTTTGAAACCTGGCACATGTATCGTTCCGATAACATCTTAGTGGATAAGGCTTTACTACATAGTGATATATAGATCTAGGTTCAAATCTCGACTTAGGCAACATTTTGGTAAAATATCCTCTACTTCAAAATTTGCCACTTTCTAAATATGGCGGCAACTATGGCGTGCCTTTGATCCTCACTCTCTCTCTTTAAATTAAAACAAAAATATACAAGTGAAATTTTAGTTACCACTTTTCAACACTCCCTTTAATACCTAGTCACTTTTCAATTTTTATCCACACTTTTCTCTGCAATAAATCAGCTTACGGGAAGGCACTGGTTTTGTCATCATGCCTGGAATAATTTCTCTATCAGTTTTATGAACGAATTTATTGATTTTATTATCAACCTTTTCTCTGATAAAGCTTATTCTAATATCAATATGTTTAGCTTTGAAGTGATTTTTTGGATTAGCTGCAATAGAGATAGCAGCTTGATTATCACAAAAAACATTTTGAGTTCCAAACGTCATGAACCCATGTTTTTCAAGAGGAGATTTAATTCACATTAATTCTTTGGTAGCAGTTAACGATGCCATATATTCAGCCACTATAGTGGACTGAGCAACTACTTTTTGTTGCTTGCTACTCCAACAACATGCGTCGGATCCAATTTGCAGCACATATCCAATCGTACACCTCCTGAAAGGCACATCCCTATACCTAGCATCACTATAGGTGGTGATGTCAGTGTGCTGCCCTCCCAAATGTAACCACAATTCCCTTGTCCGCACCTAATACCTCGTCACCCTTTTTGCAGCCTCCTAGTCTCTCTTTCTTAGTTCATATAAAATTCTACTAAGGACACCTACAGCAACAGGTATATCCAGACGGGTACATTTCATAAAATAGATTAAACTGGCTACAATTTGTCGATATGGGATATTTTCCATAAATTTTAGTTCTTTCTCATCCATCTCATCATTAGTGATCAATATTCCTCTCTCTTCACTCCCCTCAGACACTTTCTTCAGATCCATGGGAGTTGACATCCTGTGCTTTTTCCATCTAAGTTTTTTATAGCATCTTACCGATTGCTTCTTTTTGAGTTAGTCTTATAATCATATTCCCTCTATCTCTCTACATCTGAATTCCCAAAATATACTGCGCTTTGCCGAGATCTTTCATATAAAAACGACTTCTAAGATATTGTTTTAGTTTGTTAATCTTATCTAAGGACTTGCTTAACACCAACAAATCATCAACATAAATAGCAATAAATATCACTCCATTCTCATCCTCAAATAGATATATAGAGTGATCTGAACTAATTCTGATATACCCCAAACCGGTCAAAAATTCGTCGAGCTTTATATTCCACTGTCGCGGGGCTTGCTTAAGCCCATAGAGTGATTTTATCAGTTTGCAAACTTTGTTTTCTTCCCCACTTTCCACGAATCCTTCCGGTTGCCTCATGTAAATTTCTTCTATCAACTCTCAATGCAAAAAGGCCGTTTTAATATCCATCTGGTGTATTTCCATATCCTCTACTGCGGCTAAACTGAAGAGGATTCTAACAGAAGGAAATCTGACTACAGGTGCAAAGGTTTCTTCATAGTCTATTCCCTTCTTTTGAGTATAACCTTTTGCAACCAACCTAGCTTTGTACCTCACAATGGTATTACATGGGTTTAATTTAAGTTTAAAAACCCACTAACTTTCGATCGGTTTTTGGTCCGGTGGACAACCTACCAACTCTTGTGTATTGAATTCCTTGATGGAGGTCATTTTTTCATTTATAGTTGTGATCTACCGGCTACTTTCTGGGGTGTTTATGGCCTCTAAACATGTTTGAGGTTCATCTGGGTGAGACATCTTTGTGAGTTGGTTATTTACTTGTCTTTCTTGAAGTCGTTTACTACTTCTTCTTCCCCCTTCAAAATCGAACGCCGGTATGGAAGGCATCCTTGTGTTTCGTTTAGGAAAAATCTGCGAACTACTAATAGTCGTACGCCTTATCCACTAAAAAATTGACGAAACGATACTTGTACTTAGTTCTATTCATAATTAAACAAGATACCAATCTACATACTCTATATAAACGGGTTACAAAACTAAAATACATTGAATTTAAACGGAGATAATTAAATGTCGACTTCTGATCAGACAAGGCACAGTGGAGCTGATGCACCAGAGTAATCTTTTGGCGATTTGGAAGCTAAAATTAGGTGGATGACACCTGGAAATCCATGAATGGTTGGCGGTAATTGCGAGAAGAGCAACCATGTCTTAGGAACTGGCAAGCTTCAGCAGGGCGACCATGTTGTACTATGGCTGGACAAAAAATAATATGGTAGTAATACTTCTCGTACTTTACACTCTTTTGATTTCTTGTGTACAATAGTAGTTGAGAGTTAAAAAGAGAGCATTTGGACTAAGACAAATCTTAGGTTGCCGCCTATCTCCAAGAGAACATCTATATAAATCGGCAAACTTTGCCTTTGAATTACAACTCACTCAGTTGACCATTTTCAGTGATTCGTTTTGCTGCGGACTCGAGGGAGTCTAGGCTACATAGGGGTTTAATTAGTTAGAGTTTCTGATTTCTAGGGTGGTGGCATTTCTAAGGGAAGGTCAAAGTGGGGGAATGTATCCAAATACTCATAATCTAACTTTGCATTCTGTGAGGGAACAGAAGCACAGAATGGCTTCTTTCACACAGGTGAAGGTGTATTCGGGTTCGAAATTTTAGAGTGTAAGTCATTTGGGTTTTATCAACCTGGAGTCGGCACTATCTAGATGAGCTTTTTTGGATCTTTAAATTTTGTGTGGCAATCAGGCCCATAGAATTACACGTTATACGCCGACCATCTACGGTGCCTATGTTTGATAAAACATACTTCACTTATTAGGAATTCACAATGGATGGATTGTTTTTCGAAAAGCACTTATGGGGAATTGTTTCGGGACAAGTGAGGTGTCTGCCATCGAGCGTTGGAGGAACTCACTATGGAGAATCATCTGGGGCATCCCATAAAACCAATCACAGTTCACATGCAACGAAAGGTGAAGGGAAAATCATTACCAAGGAAAAGGGAAAAGGGGAGAAGGGAAAGGGATCACCTATGGTGAGGGGAGCTAGGCTCTCGGCTACGGTTCCACTTATAGGGATTATAACTAAAACTGAAGAGAATGACACTAAAATTTGGGAGTACAAAAACACTCTAGCAAAATATCCCATACTTAGCAGCGTGTCTAAGTATATAGCTATCACTCTTATAAACCTAACAAAGTCTTCAAAAATTTGGAAAACATTAATTCAAATAGTTAGTTGAACAAGAAATTGAGGCCTATGTTTATAAAACGGTAGCATGATAGAGTTTAGCAAGGATATTGTTGCGTTATACATTGAGCTTTCTAGTGCAAGATATATGAAATCTAAAGAGAGAAAGATTAACACCCTAATTATAAGATTTCTAGATGAGTACGAAAACACAATTATCCGTTCGCAAGAAATGGATTGCTCCTCATAGATTTGGAGCATTACCATGGTGATGATTCTTGTGAGGGAAAGCACTTTGGAGCTTCGTAAGGGAAGTGACACGGTGAATGCACTGACAAATGGTGGTGACTGGCCGAAGTGTGATAAGAGGAATGATGGTGGCGTGATGAGAGGAATGATGGTACTAGCGGAAGCGTGATGAGAGGGATAATTGTGATTGGCGGAAGCGTGATGACAGGAAGAAATATAAAGATAAACATTATCAGAATTTTGATTGAAAGAGAGGAATAGGGAAACAAAAGGGAGCTTCAAAAAGAAGGTTTGCTTCTTTTGTAGGGATTCGGGTCTTTATATGGCAGAATGCCCTTGTTTGGAAAAAAATAGAAGTTGGAATATGAATGAGGAGGAAGAAGGGGAAAAGGAGAAATAGGATGAAGATATTTTGGAGCTTCTCCACATCGGTAGTATGGGGAAGAGTGAAAAACACACAGAAATTCCACAAAAGTAACAGTGTGATTTTAGAGGTAAAAGGGAAGGAAAGAGAAAATAGGTACTTGAGGAAGTTCAAAATAATGAGGATATTTTCATAGATATTTTGGAAATAGAAAACTGGTCGAAAGAAGAATTTCAACGGATTCTTTGGAAAAGGGAGAAGTAGAGGGGGCTCCAAAGGATAGGGGAGAAGAAGAATATTTAATGAAAGGTTTAGGGGAGGAGAAATATTTGTTTGGAATCAAAATAGATAGTGATACTGGAAAGAATTCCTCGGGAGAGAGTGAGGAAAGGTAAAAAAATGGGGTAATTATGATGGAAAAACATATGAGTAAAAAAATGGGGTAATTATGATGGAAAAATATATGAGTACAAAAGGTGTAGATTTTATGAGGAACTTAGTGGGGACTCTTGATTTAAGGATAAATTTGGGGGGTAATCGATTTAACATCACTAATGGGAGTGATGCCATTTAAAATGGTGTGCTTGTAAAAGGGTTAGCATCTTGGTATGTGTTGCAAGTTGGGGATTGGGCTGGCTGTTTGAATTGCAAACGGGAATTTTGGATTTTTCTCGGATGAAAAAGGGATGAAGTGGATTAATCCTTGCTCTAAGAGCTCGGATTTATGAAAAGTGGCATGCAAAATAAAATGTGTGATCAACAAGATGCAAAGTTTATTTCGGCTCATCTAATATACTACTTTAAATACGAGGGTATTCACTTAAAGTTTTATAAGGAGAAAAGAAAGAAGAAAAAGAAAATAAGAAAAAAAAAATGTGGGAGTTGAAAGAAAAGTAGACTAGAAAATAAAGGGAGTGTTGAAATTTATGTTTTTTCTATGTCTATATTGGAAAAATAAAAAGAGTAAGTCATACTATGTGTTGAAAAAAAGTAATTAATATTCAATTTTTAAATTAGAATTTAGATAGGAAGAGAGTTTGAAACCATGGCTATCCCCATAGTCAGAAAGAAATAGGCAGAAAGGCAGAAAGAAATAGGCAGAAAGGCAGACCGATGACCAAAATGATGCCTTTGGCTGGATTTAAACTTGGGTGTGTGAACCACTAATAGTCGTACGCATTATCAACGAAAGCATTGGCAAAACGATACATGTACTGAGTTCAAATCATAATTAGACGGGGTACCAATCTACATACTCTTTAAAAACGGATTACAAAACGAAAATACATTGAACTAAAACAGACGTAATTAAATGTCGACTTCTGATTGGACAGCGCACAGTGGAGCCGATGCACCAGAGTGATATTTTGGCGGTTTGTAAGCTAAACGTCAGTAGACGACACGTGGCAAGCTATGTGTGGACAACGGTTATTATTGGAAGAGCCGCCATGGATCAAAAACTGACAAGCATAAGAAGGACGACCATGCCGTACTATGGCCATACAAGAAGTACCGCGGCAGTTGTACTTCACATACTTTACACTCTTGTGATTGGTTCTGAACACCAGTAGTAGAGAATTAAGATTGGGCATCAGGCCATGTCGTACAATGGTCGTACAATAAGTACTTTGCTCACTGTACCTTTTGTACTATATAGTATTCCTCTTGGACTAGGGTTTAATAATAGGTAGTCGTGAGTAGGCAAACCAAGACTTTGTGAAATTCAAGTACCTCTCTCGTAGAGATCTTGTAACTATAAAGGTCATCTTTGACCAGCCATAACCAACTTCTCAGGGGAGCAAATTCACTGATTATAAATTCACTGATTATTTATGTGCTGGTTTCACGAGAGCCTTGTCCTCATAGTGGTGAGAGTGGTCAAAATATTTGCCTGCCAGGGTGGCTGTTATTATTGGGGAAACTAAAGTGGGTTGATGCTATCCTAGTGGCTACTTGTGAACCGCACATTCTATGGGGCAACGGAGTCCACAAAATTTTAGGTTATGGGCCCACTACCAAGCGTGGCCATAAAGGATGGTGAATGCGAAATATTTAAGGAAAAAAGAGGAGGACGACCCAGTGAACAAAAAATAGGAGCTCTAAAGACAAGTGTTTGTCACTTTTGCAAAACACTGGGACATTCCATGGCTAACTACACCAGATTGGAAAATTTAAGTATCAAATACGGGCAAGTGAAAAGCAACAAAGAGAACAGCAACAAAGAGGTGATAGAAGAGCTTCTCTGCATTAACAAAGGAGTAAATCAAATGGAAATACCAAGGAAGCAAAATTTTGTATTCAAAGGTATGAGGGAGACACTAGAGGAACGGTGGATAATTGATTTAGGTACTTCAATGCACATGTGTAAAGACAAAAGATGGTTCACAAAATTGAGGAAGATTCCTTTAGTAGAAATATAGTGTGGGGATGGGAGAGTAGTATATACTGGCCTGGTAGGATCTGTTTATTTGAAAGTGTAAGTAGATGGAAAAACTTCTATAGTCACCCTCTCAGATGATCTTCATATACCCAAGTAAAGTAAAAAATTTATTTCTTCATCGGTCTTAGATGAGAATGACTTTGTGACAAAAAAAAAAGATATTTACAGCTAGCTTCAATGGTGAATTATATTTTATAGCTCAAAAGGGTGGGCAATGAATGTTCAAACTTGTTTTAAGTAATGGAGAGGAAGGATTTTTGTACTCGTGTATAAATGAGAAGATGTTATGGCATAAGCGTCTGGGTCATGTTCACATTGACAGACTAGAGGAAATAAGAAATAAATGATAGTTGATGGGCTATAATACAATAATGAGGTAATATTGGATGACTGCAGTGGATGTGCTCAAATAAAACTCCATATGCTTCCCTTCTCGAAAGCTACAACCTTTAAAGGAGAGGAGATTCTAGAACTTGTCCATACTGATGTGTAGGGGCCAACTAGGTTTCCATCAGCCGGTGGAAAGAGGTATATGCTCACCTTCACTGATAACTGGTCAAGATAGTCGAAGGTATATTTTATAAGAACCAAAAGTGAGGTTTTTAGAGTGTTTAAAGAATACAAGGCATGGAGTGAGAGGTTACACGAAACCTCTATAATGAGGATAAAAATTGACAATAGGGGGGAATACCCCTCAAATAAATTTAAGGAATATTAAAGAGAAGAGGGAATTCAACATCAAAAAACCGTACCTGATAATCCAAAGCAAAATGAAATTGCAAAATAACTAAATAGAACATTAAGAGAAAATGTTGTGATCATGCTAAGTGATAAAAGAACAGGAAAACAAGTTTGGGCTGAAACACTAAATTAAGCTAACTACATAAAAAATAGAGTCCTCACCTCAACTTTAAAGGGAGAAAGTGTATATGAAAAATGGACCAGTAGAAAGCCGAATGTGTTTCATCTTAGATTTTTTGGAAGTCAAGTATATAGTGTGGATATGGACAAGTCTAATTGGAAGATAGATGCAAAGGGTAAGCCAAGGTATTTAGTTGGATATGATGATGATGTAAAAATATATAGAGTGTATGACTTAAAAAGAAAAAAGGTTATTCTAGTAAAAAATTTAGTGGTCATGAATGAAAGACAATGAATAGATCTGTTCAAATATAACAAAGTTGTGAAAATTAGAGTTCTACCAAGTTTGAACTTGGAGGGAGAAACAGGTTTACAAAAAGTGATTCACCAAGGTGAAGAGCATCCAGAAAAGGAAGAAAAGAAAGAAGCACAAAGTGAAAAAAGAATCTTAACAAACTCCAAAGAGGAAGGAGAATTTGAACAAGGAATAGAATCCGAGGAAAAGGGAGAACCTGAAAGGGGAACAGAATCAAAGTAAAGGGAAGTAGAGGAACCTATAGGAAGGAATCCGACGATGCCTTCTATACCCGCTTCAAAATTTGAAAGAGGGAAAAGGATGAGTAAAAGGTTGAAAGAAAAATAGGTACACAATCAATTTACAAAAATAACACACCGTGATGAGCCTCAAACTTATTAGGAGGATAATAATAGTAAAGAGTGTGAGAGATTGATAGTTGCAATAAATGATGAAATAACTCAATTATGGATGCTAAAACTTGGGAGTTGGTAGATTGTCCTTCGGATAAAAAACCTATTGGATGTAAATGGGTTTTTAAGTTAAAATTGAAGCTTGATAACTCTACTGAGATACTCAAGGCTCGGTTAGTGGCAAAAGAGTACACACAAAAGGAGGGAATAGACTATGAGGAAACCTTTGCGCCGGTGGTGAGGTTTCCATCAGTCAAAATTTTGCTAAGTTTGGCCCAAGAGGAAGACATGGAATTACATCAGATGGATATTTAGACAGCCTTCCTCCACGGAGATTTGGAGGATCAAATACTTATGAAGCAATCAGAGAGGTTTGTGGAGAAAAGGGAGGAGAGCAAGGTTTGCGGGTTTATCAAGTCCCTTTATGGACTAAAACAAGCACCACGACAATTGAACATCAAGTCGGAGTACCTTACCAAGTTGGGATCTTTAGAATCATCTCAAACCACTCTATTTACCTATTTGAAGATGAGAATGGAGTCATTTATATTGCTGTTTATGCAGATGATCTGTTGGTATTGAGTAAGTCTTTAGAAATAAAAATAAAACTTAAGAAAGATTTGAGAAGTCAATTCGATATGAAAGACTTAGGGGAGGCAAAGAAAATACTGGGAATTTAGATAGAAAGAGACAGGGAAAAGAGAATAATTAGATTAACTCAAAAAGAGTCAATTGTTAATATGCTTGAGAAAATTGGAATGGAGAAGGCTAATTGATATACAACTCTTATGGAGTTAAAAAAAGTGCATGAAGAAAATGCTCAGCGAGTTGTGATTACAATGAATGATGAGATAGGTGAGGAAGAGAGTGAGTTTATGAAAATAATTCCTTATATACAGGTCGTAGGTGGTCTTATATAGTTTTATGAACTACACTAGGTTGGACATAGCTGCAGCGGTCGGAGTCTTAAGTAGAAGTCTTAACAATCTAATAAAGAGCGGTCTGAGTCTTAGGTAGAAGTCTTAACAATCCAAAAAAGAGAGACAGGGAGGCAACTAAAATAGTTGTAATGTATCTAGTCGGGACTCAAGATTTATGGTTGCATTTGGGAGGGGGAAATATTGACATCATCACTTACAGTGATGCTAGTTATGGTGATGTTCATGTCAGAAGATCTACTTTTGGATGTATCTTGAAATTTGGGGAGGGTGTTTATTGTGAAAGTAGCAGACAATAAAAGGTCATTGCTCAGTTTACAATGGAGGCTGAATATATGACTACTTGTGCTGCGGTAAAAAAATTTATGTGGGTGAAAAGTTTACTTCAAGAATTGGGATTTATGAAGAGTGGAATTGAAAATGTATTTTGGGTTAATCAAGATGACATTGCTATTGAGGCCAATCCAAAACACCACTTTAAAGTAAAACTCATGGATTTTAAGCTAAACTTTGTTAGAGAAAAAGTGGAAAATAAAATTGTCGAATTGATGTCCAAACCAGATGGACAGATGATAGCCGATATGATGACTAAATCTGTTCCGTCGCCTAAACTCATTTATTGTAGAAAAGAAAGTGGAGTAGAACTGAAAATTGCCTAGGAATTAAGGGGAGTGTTAAAAAAAGGTAATTAACAAATAACTTATATATTTTAGATAGATTTTAAAGAGAGAGAGAGAGAGGGGATCAAAAGCACGCCATGGTTGTCGCCTTATTTAGAAGGTAGCAGATTAAAGTAGAGGATAATTAACCAAAATATTGACTGAATCCGGATTTGAACCTTGGTCTATGGACTTCTATGTAGTCGTACACCTTATCCACTAAGGCATTTACAAAACAATACACTTAAAAGATTTGACAATTAGTTAAACACTAACCCGACGACTAATCAACACCAAATTGACAACGAAGCACGTATTAAACAATTCATGCACGAACGCAAATCCAAACCGTGTAAATATATTTGATTCGACGGTTATCATTGCAGCCGCCATGCAGATTGAGCTTTTGGCGGCCTTTGGAGATAGCGTCAGGCGATGCCACATGGGCCACATTATTGGATACCGGAGAAGATGGGAGGAGGAACCATGGCTCGCGATTTGACTTGCGTCACCTTGAATGCCATGTCGTACAATGGTCGTACAATGTGTACTTCGCTCACTATACCTTTTGTACTCTATAGTACTCCTCTTATACTAGGGTTTATTAATAGATAGTCGTTGTTAATATCACTAGACTTAGAAAGTATTTTTTAGGTCTTAATAGATTAATAAATAGCAAAAGATAAAGCATAGGCAGCCTGCCTCCACCTTCTCTCTCTAGCCCCCATCCTTGTTGTAGTCGCTGAAGGAAAGAGAGGGCGGTGGAGTCATGGCTACCTTAGCTCTACTAGCAGGACGAAGAGTGACATCAGTCACTCTCAACAAAAGGTTAAGGCAAGAGGCTCACAATAGGGATAGCAACGTGTGCGAAAAAGGGAAAGGAAAGGAGATACCTCTTACTTCTATTGCCACGGCACTCGAAGCAGCGGCTGTGAAAACCGAAGAAAACGATATTCAAATGTGGGAATTTACAAACATGGCTCCTAGGCATTTCATTTTAAAACAACTAACTAAAGCGATGACAACCTCCCATCATTACATCTTCAAGGTCGAGGAGTTGTGGCAGACTCTATTGGAGATCTATAGATTTGTTCCCATTTAGGAGCTCCAGCAGGGCGAGCACTGGCTAGGGAATTACACTTTCAAAGGGGGGAAAATGTTAGATTATTGTAATGGTGTTTCATGTTTGTATATAGAGATGGAGAGTGCCGGGTGGAGAGGTACAACGTAGATGAAAGTCAACACCCTCATCATCAAGTTGCTCAATGAGTATGAGAACATAGTAAAT
The DNA here is from genome assembly GCA_037447655.1 of Zygnema cylindricum. Lineage (NCBI taxonomy): Eukaryota > Viridiplantae > Streptophyta > Zygnematophyceae > Zygnematales > Zygnemataceae > Zygnema > Zygnema cylindricum. The sequence continues at coordinate 213,224 of JBBHKE010002555.1, read as the reverse complement.
CGAGTGTAAGAAATGGATGACAGCTCGTGGATGTGGAACACCGTGGTTCGAATGATACTTGTGAAGGAAAACACTATTGAGATCCTAAGAGGAGGTAAAAGCTTTCAAGCTCTAGCTTCCGAAGCATACCGATAGGGGAAGGACTCAACAAAGCCGTATGGAGGTTTTAAACGAGAAAAAGATCAGTACGGAGAACCAAGGCCCCCAAAAGGTCTTTGCCATTTCTGCAAAAAGCCAGGACACTTCATTGGAGAGTGTACCAAGCTGGCGGAGCTGAGGCTACAAGAGAATCATGGAGTAAGCACTTTCGGAGGGAAGAAGAAGGCGCTTGTTTTCACACAAGTTAAAGGGGAGACCGAGGAGGATGAGTCCTCTAAGGAGGAGGATAGAGAACTTCTTCTCGACAAAAATGTGGAGGAGAAGCAGATACCTCGATTACAAAAATGTGCTCTTGGAGCTATTCGCGAGGCTCCACAAGAAGGATGAATCATTGATTCAGGTGCATCGATGCATATGTGTCGTGACTGAAATCTCTTTACCAAACTTCGGAAAGATCCTTCCTTGTAGAGATAAAGTATGGAGATGGGAGAGTAGTTACTACAGATCTATTGGGATCGGTAGATCTGAAAGTCCCCGTGAAAGGTAAGACTTCTATACTCACCTTCACATGTACTCTCTATGTACCTCAGCTGAGCTAAAACCTTGTCTCTACGTCTGTGTTCGATGATAAGGATTTTAATACCTTCACTAGAAAACGAGTCTTTACCACTAAGTATGGAGATAAAGTCTACTTCATAACAGATAAAGGTAGCCAAGGAATATTAAGGCTTAACGGAAGTAATGAAAAGAAGAATGCTTACTATGTTGGTGTTCCAAAATTGATGATATGGCATAAGCGGTTGGGGCATGTGCATATTGATAGGCTGAAGGAAACGACGAAGCTTGGTGTAATAGAAGGCATTCAGTTTAGAATAATGAAGTGGTGGATGATTGTAGTGGGTGTGCCAAAGGTAAGGCTCAAAAACTTCCCTTTCCCAAAGCCGCAACATTTAGGGGTGAGAAAGTACTAGATGTAGTTCACACAAATATCTGTGGACCAGCAAAAGAACCCTCAGTTGGAGGGAAGAGATTTATGTTTACAATAACTGATGACTGGTCTAGATACTCGAAAGTGTACTGCCAAAAAACAAAATCTGAAACACCAACTAACTTTAAAAAATATAAAGCATGAGTGAGAAGTTACACGGAACCCCCATTAAGAGAATAAAGAGTGATAATGGAGGGGAGTATACCTCTAACATGTTTAAGGAATACTTGAGAGATGGAGTTCAGCATCAAAAAATTGTAACTTATAATCCAAAACAATATGGGGTAGCAGAGAGGTTAAATCAAACTCTAAGAGATAGTGCATGCAATATGCTGGCAGACAAGAAAATAGGAAAAAGGTTTTGGGCAGAAGCCATGAACTGTGCCAACTACATTAAAAATAAAGTCTTTTCCTTAGCCGTGAAAAAAATGACACCTTATGAGAGATGGGTTTGAAGGAAACCAGATATTTCTCACCTGAAAGTATTTGGCAGGCAAGTCTACAGTCTGGATACGGATAAGAAAAACTGGAAACTAGATGCTAAAGGAAAACCTGGTTATATTGTGGGATATGATGAGGATGTCAAAAGAAATAGAGTCTATGACTTAGCAAAACAAGACATCATTCTGGTTAAACATTCAGTTGTCATGGATGAAGGGAAATGATTCGATCCCTTCAAATTCACCAAGAAAATAAGGATCAGTATTGAGTCCGACAGTGAGGAAGACTCGGATCTTCCCAGAAAGGATATAAGTTAAAACTTGATTGCGTATTTACGCGAGATCTAAGATAGGGGAGATATATCAAAATCTCCTCATATCTCTACACACTCGGAAGAGGAAGATGAGGAGGAGCCGGAATCGGCTTCCATGGACAGAGGATCCAATGAAACACTACCGAGGAACCCAAGACTTCCCTCCATTCCAGCTTCAAATTTTGAGGGAGAACAAAGGAGCAGCAAAAAATTACAAGAAAAACCGGCTACTCACAAGGTAACAAAGCTATATCACCCAGATGAGTCTGAGTTATACTCAGAGGCAATGGACTGTCCGGAGAAAGACAAATGCGTAAGAGCCATTAACGATGAGATGGCCTCCATCATGGAAGCGAATACTTGGGAGCAGGTGGAATGTCCTCCAGGCGGAAATGCGATTGGATGCTAATGGGTATTTAAACTTAAACTGAACCCAGATAATACCATTGAGAGATATAAGGCTCGGTTGGTGGCAAAGTGGTTCACCCAAAAAGAAGGGATAGATTATGAGGAGACTTTTGCTCCGGTGGTCCGGTTCTCATCTCTAAGGATTCTCCATAGTTAATCGGCAGCGGAAGACATGGAAATACACCAGATGGACATTTAGACCGCGTTCCTCAATGATGAACTAGAGGAAGAAATCTTCATGCAGCAACCAGAGGGAATTATAGAGGAACGAGAGGAGAGCAAAGTCTGTTGACTCATAAAGCCCTTATATGGACTTAAGCACGCTCCCAGACAATGGAAAATGAAACTAGATGAGTTTCTCACCGGTCTAGGATATATCCGGAAAAGTTTTTACCATTCTATTTACATGTTTGAGGATGAGAATGGTGTTATTTTTATTGCAATTTATGTGGATGATTTGCTGGTGTTAAGTAAGTCTATGGAAAAGATGAATAAGCTAAAGAAAGATCTTACAAATAGATTTGACATGAAAGATCTAGGGTAGGCAAAATACATTTTGGGAATTCAAATGGAAAGAGATAGGGGGAAGAGGATAATCAGACTTACTCACAAAAAAGTTATAGGAAATATGCTTGAGAAATTCCAGATGGAAAAGGCAAATAGTTGTACAACTCCCATGGCCATGAAGGAATTAAGTGATGAAAGTGTAAAAGGAGTGATAATCCTAGATGATCATATGAGTCCAAAAGAGAACCAGTTTATGAAGTTTATTCCTTACAGAAAGGTTGTAGGAAGCTTAATCTACTTTATGAATTGTACTAAACCAGACATAGCAGCAGTAGTTAGAGTCCTCAGTAGGAGTCTTAATGATCTTAGGAAGAGAGAATGGGAAGCAGCCACGAGAGTCATGAGATACCTAGTGGGAACCAAGGATTTATGGTTGCATTTGGGAGGGGAGCACACTGACATCACTACTTGGAGTGATGCCAGTTATGGGGATGCACCTCTGAAAAGATGCACCTCTCAATATGTGTTATATATGGGGGAAGGTGTTTGCTATTGGAGTAGCAAGCAATAAAAGGTGGTTGCTCAGTCAACTAGGGAGGCTGAGTACATGGCCTCTTGTTCTGCTGTGAAGAGTTGATGTGGGTCGAGTCTTTATTTCAAGAATTGGAGTATATGAAGAAAGGAGTACATGAAGTGTTTTGTGATAATCAGGCCGCCATTGCAATTGCTGCCAATCCAAAACATCATTTTAAGGCTAAACATATGGATGTAAGATTAACTTTTGTGATCAAAAAAGTTGAAAACAAAATTGTGAGTCTTGTATATAGAGGTGATGGGGTAATGGTAGCTGATATGATGACCAAACGAGTGCCCTCTCCCAAGTTAAAATACTGTAGAGAAAACAGCGGATTAAAAGAGAAGTTGAAATTAGACTACAAAATATGGGGAGCGTTGAAATCAATAGATTTAAGAAGTATCTTCTAGGTTTTAATAGATTAATAAATAGCAAAAGATAAAGCATAGGCAGCCTGCCTCCACCTTCTCTCTTTAGTTCCCATACTTGTTGTAGTCACTAAAGGAAAGAGAGGGCAGTGGAGCCATGGTTGCCTCAGCTCCATAGGCAAGATTGAGGAGTGACATATGTCACTCTCAACAATGTTGAGTCTGGCAGGACTCAACCTCTTACAGGTAGAGCGAAGCGTAGCCGTCAGCTCTTACCGGTCTATCGTAGAAGTTTGTTAGACTACATAAGGTTTGAATACTATTTTAACATTAGCTAGGAACTTTAATCCAACTAATGGAATCACATATGAAGGACATACAGACTGGTCAGAATATAGTACAAACAGAAATCCACACAAAATAAATGTACTGATATTTGTTTTTGAACGGCTTCTATTAAAAGCCGGTATTGATCCGACAGCACGCATCATCGTCGAGATCCTTGAAAAACCGCCTTGGGGGTTTTCGAGCGTGACATGACCTGGCGACACGTGGCAAGATATCATTGGAAAGGGGGAATCCTCAGTAGCATGAGGACAAGTCCGAAAGAGAAAAGCGTCCACTCCATGGCCTTGTCATACAAAGGCCGTACAAAAAGTACATTGGCATTAGTACTTTTCTGTACAATACACTCTTCCGATTGGTTTGTACATCAGTAGATAGGGGTTGTGAGAGGGGTTTAGGACTTAGAGGATTGAGGAGGTAGCCTCCTCTCTCCCAATAAGATTGTATAAATACTGGCATCTTTGCCACCTTATAATTAATCGCCTGGTTGGGTGTTTTCATTGATTCTTCTTTTCTATGGACTCAGGGGAGTCCAAACTGTTCACAAGTGCAGTCATATTGTTAAGTTGTCTGCTTGCACAACAGCAATGTTAGTTAAAAGAGGGCTAGTCAAAAATCACCTAGAGGCTTTTTGTATTTTGTAGTCCAATGGGAGAAACATAATTGCAGTCCTGAGTAGGCGAACAAGACTTAGTGAAATTGAGGTACCTCTCTCTAAGAGAGCTTGTAACTGTAATGGTTGTCTTTGACGAGCCATAACTAACTACTCAGGGTAGCAAATTCAGAGAGTATTTTTGTGTTGGATTCACAAAGACTTGTCCTTACAAGGGTGAGAGTGGTCAAAATATTTGCCTGCCAGGGTGGCAGTTATTATTGGGGAAATCATAGTGGGTTGATGCTATCGTAGTGGATACTTGTGAACCGCGCATACTGTGGGGCAATGGAGCCCACAAAATTTTAGGTCAAAGGCCCACCACCAAGGGTGGCAATAAAGGATGGTAAATGCACTATTTATAAGGAAAAATGAGGAGGATGACCTAATGAACAAGAAATGGGAGATCTAAAGACAAGTGTTTGTCACTTTTGCAAAGTAATGGAACATTGCATGGCTGAGTGCACCAGATTGGAAAATTAAAGTATCAAATATGGGCAAGTGTAAAGCAACAAACGGGACAACATCAAAGAGGATGTGGAGGAGCTTCTCCAAAGTAAGAAATGAATTAATCAAAAGGAATTACAAAAGGAAGCAAAATTTTGTATTCACAGGTATGAAAGAGACACAAGAGGAAGGGTGGATAATTGATTAGGGTACTTTAATGCACATGTGTAAAGACAAAAGATCGTTCACAAAATGGAGGAAGATTCCCTTAGTAAAAATAGAGTGTGAGGATGAAGAGTTGTATATACTGGCCTGGTAGGATTTGTTGATCTGAAAGTGGAAGTAGATGGAAAATCTTCTATAGTCACCCTACAGATGTTCTTGATATTCCCCAGTTAAGTAAATGTTTGATTACTACTTCGGTCATATATAAGAAGGACTTTGTGACAAAAACAAAATGATATTCACAGCTAACTTCAATGGTGAATTATATTTTAAAGCTCAAAAGGGTAGGCAATGAATGTTCAAACTTGTTGTAAGTAGTGGAGAGAAAAGATTTTTGTACTCGTGTATGCTGTTCTACAACCACAATTGTAAGTGGAGATCCATTAGTAGTAGTAGATGTAGACATAGACTTCAGCAAAAACTACCAAAAAATCTATCAAACAACCAACTTTGATATAACACGGAAATATCTCACAATGTCCAAATGACATCAAAACCCACCATAACATAGTGTCACATGCATTTTGCCCATTCACAAAATTGCAGTGCAATTGAACCAGTATACTATAAGATATTGGAAATTTCCCAAAAACTGTCCCTTAGAGAGTTAGATCTCAATACTCGATAGATACAATTTTGGCTAAGTCCTAACTTTACACTCACAAAGAGTATCTTGTAGAAATTAATGGTCCATTTAAAGTATTTTCTAGGTCTTAATAGAAATATAGAAAGAAGCCGAGGCAGTCTACCTCTAACTTCTCTCTCCAACTCTCAAACTTGTCGCAATCTTTGAGAAATTGGAGAGGGAGCTAGAGCCATGGCTACCTAGGCTATCCACAGATTTACGGGAAATATATATTGGTTAGAGGTTTATTTACTAAAAGGTATGTGCCGGCCACAGGATTTGATCCTGGTACCTACCGAGCGGCAGGCAGCCAGTAGCCAGTAGTCTTAGCCGTTAAGTCTTTAACTAGTGTAACATGTTACATGGTTTGATATTTATTTAAGCATTCATACAGAGGATAGTTCATTTAACTCAAACTGTTTACGGAAGACATAGATCCAGTAATGTAAAAGTACGGATAACAGTACGGATAAAAAACAAATAACGCGCATTTATTTCTTTAATGAAACGAATACCGCGCATGTATTTATTATAACTACGATTAAATGTGAATTTAATAGGACGGCTGGAATTAACGCCGAGATCGCGGAAAAAGATTTTGGCGGTTTTTGGTCATCGCAACATCGGATGACACGTGGCAGAATGACATTGGATCGTGGCATCTACGAGGATTAAGGGAGCGAATTGCAACATACCACGTGTCGACATTTAGGCCATGTCGTACACTGTCCGTAAAGAAAGTACACCGATAGTTGTACTTTTGTGTACGGAACTGTAATCTAATTAGCTCCTTACATTAGTAGATAGAGTCTGTGAGAGAGATAGGACTTAGAAAAATTAGGAGATAGGACCCTCTCTCTTAGAGAGCTTCAGTACCAAAGGTCAACTTTGACCCTCCATAACTTACTGTTTAAGGGAGCAAATTCAGAGATTCTTTTTGCTATCGACTCAGGGGAGTCTTTCCTTTACAAGGGTGAAGGTGGTCAGAGTTGTTGTTTGTAATGGTGGCGGTTGATTTTTCTGAAACACAAAGGGGTCAGGGTTATCCTAGAGGCTTCTTTGAAGTTGTCCACTCTGAGGACTTATGGAGGTCTCAGGGTTTCATATCTATTGAAACTAACTAATCAGATATCTAAACTTTGAACAACAATATTGTACTACACAACGACAAGGTACCAAATCTGTACGCTATTTATATCGGGAGTACATCCTAACCCTATTTGACTTCTAGACAATAATATACTTAGTGGAACACCACATTCTAATTGGCTAAGTAAAACTATTGTGTTTCAGATATGCAAATAGATTCCCCTTACAGTAATGTTCTAGGTGCTTAGTCAGCACTGGATACTAGCGTCTAGCCGAGTGTTGATCAAGTGGTCCAAGTTACCTGAGGTTGTACAAAGTGATGAGTCATTTTGTGGTCCCACGCGAATCTTGTCCGTTCACTCGATTCACATCTACGATGGTCCTTGAATGTTGTACCACTATTCTCGCGGACAATCGGTTGAGTCTCCTTTCGTCCGATTCATTAACAGTATTAGTTCGATGTGTGACGTGTGGAAAAGTGTGTCGGCGGCTTTCCGTAAAACCTGTATGATGTTTATTTTTGACGCGTGTCCCTATAGAAGTACAACAAACTCAAAAGTACTACTGCTAATGTCACACTAAATGAGGTAAGTAGTACAGCATACCTAGACAAAAAATATTCTAAGTACTTGGTCTCTCCTCACAACTCTTACTGAGTATTAAACTTTTTATTTCAATACTCCCCTAAATCCTTAGACTCACTTACTCACTCAACCCAATAGACTCTCTGCAATACTTCAACTTAGGATATGGAAGAGCTTTAGTCAGCATATCAGCCACCATCTTTTCATCCGGTAAATAACTCATTTTTATCACTCTTGCAAGCATATTTTCTTTCACAAATAGTAGTCTGACATCCATATGATTGCTTTTAAAATGATGACTAGGGTTAGAGGCAATGGTAATTACAGCTTGGTTATCACACCAGATAACCTGAGATTGGTTTGCATATATCCAAGTTTTTGCAAAGTGGCCTTAACCCATAGGAGTTCGTTGAGGGCGGAACTGGCTACCATATATTCCGACCCCATCGTGGACTGAGCAGTGACCTTCTGTAATGTGCTGCTCCAGCAGCAAGTTCCATTCCCAATTTTCAGAACAAAACCGGTTGTTGATTTTCGGTTTGGCATATCTCCATAGCTGGCATCGCTCGAAGTCTGTAATTTTACCTCTCCTCATCTGAGTATAAGCTTGATGTTTTGGGTACCTGCCAGGTATCTCAGAACCCTCTATGCAGCTTCCCAATCTGCTCTTTTAGGATTCTGAAGACTCCTACTAAAGACTCCCACAGCTGCAGCAATATCAAGTCTCGTACAGTTCATAAAATAAATAAGACTCCCCACTACTTGTCGGTATGGCTTTGCAGCCATAAACTCTTCCTCCCCTGACTCTAAGTTTCCACTAACCAATATGCCCGAGTTTGATTCACTCCCCTCCAGCTTCTGTCTAAATTCCATGGGAGTTATAGATCCCTTCACATCCTTCATCTCAAATTTTTCCAGCATGTTCCCTATAGCTTCTTTCTCGGTTAGCATAATTAATCTGTTATTTCTATCCTTTTCAACTTGTATGCCCAAGATATATTTGGCCTCACCTAGGTCTTTCATTTCAAACCTAGACCTCAAAGCTGCTTTAATACAGTTTATTTCATTTATGGATTTACTTATTAGTAAAAGATCATCCACATATACAGCGATATGGAGAATCCCATCCTCCCCTTGTAAGACATAGACTGAATGGTCTGAACTAATTCTTTTCAATCCTAGACTAGTCAGAAATTCATCTAAATTCAGATTCCATTGTCTAAGGGCTTGTTTTAGCCCATATCAAGATTTTATCAGTTTGCAGACTAACTTTTCTTTCCCTTTTTTCCTCATACATTTCAGGCTGTTTTATATAAATAGTCTCTTCTAACTCTCCACGCAAAAAGGCTGTCTTAACATCCATCTGATGTATTTCTATGTTTTCTATAGTAGCTAAACTCAATATAATTCTGAGAGTAGGAAATTTGACGACTAGGGAGAAGGTTTCCTCAAAGTCAATACCTTCTTTTTGGTTGTACCCTTTGGCCACAAGTCTGGCCTTATAGCTTTCAATAGTGTTGTCCGAATTCAGTTTGACTTTGAATACCCACTTGCTCCGAATGGCTTTCCTCCCCGGGGGCAAGTCCACCAGCTCCCATGTGTGTGCCTCTATAATCGACTGCATCTCGTCGTTGACCGCCTAAATCTAGTGGTTTCTCTCCGGTGATGAGAAGGCTTCTTTGATGGTCATAGGCTCCGTTTATGCTTTAGAAAAAGCAAAGTGAGAACCGGTTTGCAGACGAGTGTTAAATCTTTTTCCCCCCAGAAATTCTGAGGCTGAAATGGTCGGCAATCTCCGATTTTGTGGTGCTGAAACTGCCGCAGGATCCGAAGGTGTAGCAGTCTGTTCCTCCACAGTTTGATGCCATGGAGAAGCATCTATAGCAGGAACAAGCGGTGTAGTAGCAGAAGGTGTACTTGTGGGAAGAGATGTCACCGGAAAATACACTTGTTGTTGGTGGTGAAAAATGACATACTCATGTTTCTGGTTTTCTGTTGGCGTATCGGTTGCTTTGAACAGATCAACCAAATCTTGTTCATCTTTAATCTGAATATTCTGAGACACAAAAATATTTTGTTTATCTAAGACGTACACTCTATATGCCTTTGTATTATCATCATAACCCAAGAGAATTCCTGCTAAGCCTTTGGCTTCGTTTTTCCACTTATGTGGTGAGTTATCTAAAATAAATCACTTACTTCCAAAAACTTTAAAGTGACTAACATTTGGGACCTTCCCTGTCCACAGCTCATAAGGTGTAGAGCTGACAGATGTGGATGCCACTCTATTCTTTATATAGACCGCACTGTTAAGTGCTTCAGCTTATAATTTCATATCTATACCCTTGTCTGCAAGCATGGACCTAGCAATCTCTGTGACTATCATGTTTAGTATTTCCGAAACTCCTTTCTGCTCAGGAGTATATGGAACTGTCAGATTGTGACTTATACCCTCATCAAGTAGAAATTGCTTATTCGTTAGAGGTGTATTTACCTCCATTATCCGATCTGAACGCCAAGATCGAAACTCCATGTAGTTTTTCCGCCCAGACCTTGTAGTGCTTGAAGTGAGTGAATACTTCACTTTTGTTTTTCATAAAATAGCCTTTCGTGTACCTGGAGAAATCTTCAGTGAATGTGACCATGTATTGAACTCCTCCAGCCCATGCTATTTGGGATGGTCCGAGAACATCCGAATGAATGAGCTGGAGAACTTTTGTGGATCTGTTTTTAGTTTCCTGTGGAAATGGCAATTTATGAATCTTGCCTAGTGAGCAGCCATCACATGTTTTCACAGACTAAGATGTGAGAGAAACACCTTTAACTTTCCTAGCATTCACCATCTTTTTCATACTTTCATGATTAATATGTCCTAACCTCTTATGCCATAATTCAAATGACACACTGGAGTACAAAACATCTTTTTCTTTGCATTCAGCCATGTCCATCATGTACATCTTACTCGCATCTCTAGTTCTTATTACTGCTATTTTTCTTAGCTTACTAACAACTTGTCTCCCCCCTTTAAGGGTGACCTCAAAACCCTTACTCTCTACCAAAGAAGTAGAAAATAAATTCTTTTTAAAATTTGGAACATGTAAAACATTGTTGAGTGTCCTATCTACAGACCTTCCCCCCACATCTACCATTAGAGATACATCACCCTGTGCTGAGGACTGGAAACTCATGCCACATGCATGGTAGATATATTTCGGATGAGTTTGCTTTAAATTTGTAAAAATTGTTTTGTCCCAACACATGTGGGCCGATGCCCCGATGTCCATGATCCATCCGCCATCTTTGGAACCCTCCATTGCTGTCGCCATAGCAAATAACTCCGCATCCTCTTCATCATTGAAGCTCAGAGATGAATCTGCATCATTTGTAACTGTTGAAAAAAATGCATTTCCTCGTGAGGGATTGCCAGAAAAGCCTTAATGAAACTTGCTTTGTTGCCATCCGGGCCTGTATAAACTAGTTTCATTTGCCTTTTTGAGCTTTGGACATATCTGTAACCATGTCCTTTTTCAGAACAATAAAAACAAGCATAAGAAGACTGCCTATTTTGCCTCTGACTACCCTGGTTAAACTGGTTTTGATTCTGGTTAAACTGGTTTCTATTTTGATTAAACTGATTTCTCCTCTCAAAATCTGTATTGAAAGCTTCTACTTTCTTTTCACCATGAAGAACCTTACTTGTAGACTCTTATTCTAATATAAGATTGTAAGCTAAGTGAAAAGTCCAGCTAGACTTATTATGCCTTTTTAAAAAGCTGCTGACAATCCCTTCATATGACTAGGGAGACCTATAATAAGCAAAGCAGCTTGCTGAACTCTAGAAAAGTTCCACCAGCCGAAGAGTGTGCATCAATGAGTTCTCAAAATATATCGCAATACTCTACCATTGATCCCCCCGAGTATTTGTAGTCCCGGATCCGACCAGCCACTAAGAGCTCTTCTTGGACGTTTGCATTTTCATTGGAAGTTTTCACCGAAGTCCAAATCTCGCTATCTTTTTTCTTCTTGAGCCGAGACATAACCAGACTTTTTGAAATGCAAAGAATCAAGTTGTTTCTGGCGAGGGAGTTCTTCTTCGCCCAGCTCGGATCTGTTTCAGCAAGAGATCCATCCAAGACTCCTAACAACTCTGCAGTTTCAAAAGATGATTCAACCATAGTGAAACTCTGAGACCTCCATAAGTCCTCAGAGTGGACAGCTTCCAAGAAGTCTCTAGGATAATCCTGACCCCTTTGTGTTTAAGCAAAAATAACTGCCACCCTGGCAGACAAAAACTCTGACCACCTTCACCCATGTGAAGGAAAGACTCCCCTAAGTCGATAGCAAAAAGAATCTCTGAATTTGCTCCCCTGAGCAGTAAGTTATGGAGGGTCAAAGTTGACCTTTTGTACAGAAGCTCTTTGGGAGAGAGGGTCCTATCTTCTAATTTTTCTAAGTCTTATCTCTCTCACAGACTCTATCTTCTGATGTACGGAACCAATCGGAATACAGTTTCGTACGCAAAAGTACAGCTAGCGGTGTACTTTATGTACGGACATTGTACAACATGGCCTAAATGTCCACACGTGGAATTTCCGGATTCGCTTCTTTAATCCTCGGAGATGCCGTGCTCCAATGTAGCATCGCCATGTGTCATCCGATGTGGCGATGCCCACATTTCGCCAAATTCTTCTTCCGCGATCTCGGCGCTAATTCCGGCCGTCCGATTAAACTCGCATTTGATCGTAGCCATAATAAATACATGCGCGGTATTTGTTTCGCTTACAAAATAAATGCGCGGTATTGATTTCTTAACCGTACCGCAATTCGTACTTTTACACTAGCATGTCTATGTATCCCGTTAACAGTTACAATTAAATGATTTATCCTACGTGTACATGTTTAAATAATTATCGTACTATATGCTACGTAACACTACTTCTAGGTTTAACGGCTAAGGCTACCGACTATCTACTTCCTGACGGCCGGCAGGTACCAGGATCAAATCCTATCGCCGGCATATACCTTTTAGTAATTTATCCCTTGACTAATATAAATTTCCCGTAAACCTCAAGATAGCCTAGGTAGCCATGGCTCTAGCTTCCTCTCCAATTTCTCAATGAATGCGACAAGTTTGAGAGTTGGAGAGAGAAGTTAGAGGTAGACTGCCTCGGCTTCTTTATTTCTATTCAGACCTAGAAAATACTTTAAAACCATTAGTTTCTACACTCCCCTTATTTTCTAGTCAATCTTTAATTTCAGACCACACTTCTCCCTGCAAAAAATTAGCTTAGGGGAAGGCACAGGTTTGGTCATCATATCTGCTACCATCTCACTATCTGGTCTGTACTCTAAACTGATTATTTTGTTTTCTACTTTCTCTCTAACAAAGCTGAGTATGATGTCCATGTGTTTGGCTTTAAAATGGTGTTTAGGATTGGCAGAAATAGCGATTGCTGCCTGATTATCACAAAATATTTTCTGCACACCACTCTTAAGGTGACCAAGCTCACCAAGCAAAGACTTGACCCACATCAATTCTTTTACAGCAGAGCAAGAGGCTATATACTCAGCCTCCATGGTGGACTGAGCAATAACCTTTTGCTGTTTGCTACTCCAACAGCAAGCCCCATCACCTACATATAATACATATCCAGAAGTACATCTCCTCATCGGAGCATCACCATAACTGGCATCACTCCAAGTAGTGATGTCAGTATTCTCCCCACCCAAATGCAACCATAGATCTCTAGTTCCTATCAAGTATCTAAGAACTCTCTTAGCTCCCTCCCAATCCCTCTTAGTGGGAGCATTTAGACTTCTACTCAGCACTCCAACAGCTGCAACTAAATCCGGCCGGGTACAATTCATAAAATAGATTAGACTTCCCACTACTTGCCTATAAGGAATAGTCTGCATGAACTTCTGTTCTTCAGGAGATAATTCCTCGTCTAAGACTATGACTCCTTCTTCCTCACTCCCCTCACTTCCCTTCTTCAATTCCATTGGAGTTGTACAACTATTAGCTTTATCCATTTGAAATTTTTCAAGCATGTTCCCTATTGCTTCCTTTTGAGTAAGTTTTATAATTTTCCTTTTTCGGTCTCTCTCTACTTGAATTCCCAGAATATATTTTGCTTCTCCCATATCTTTCATTTCAAATCTCCCCTTAAGATCAGTTTTCAGTTTATTAATTTTTTCCATTGATTTACTTAAAACAAGCAAATCATCAACATAAATTGCAATAAATATAAAACCTTCCTCATCTTCGAAAACATAGATTGAGTGATCTGAGCTGATCCGGATATATCCCAGACCGGTAAGAAACTCATCAAGCTTCTTATTCCACTGTCGAGGCGCCTGTTTCAAACCATAAAGAGATTTAATCAGCCGGCATACCTTACTCTCCTCTCCTTCCTCCACAAACCCTTCGGGTTGTCGCATGAAGATCTCCTCTTCCAATTCTCCATGCAAAAAGGTTGACTTGATGTCCATCTGATGCACTTCTATATCTTCCGCCGCTGCTAAACTGAGAAGTATGCGGACGGAGGGAAATCTGACCACCGGGGCAAAGGTTTCCTCGTAGTCAATTCCTTCCTTTTGTGTAAATCCCTTTGCCACTAATCTGGCCTTGTAGCGCTCGATTGTATTATCTGGGTTCAGTTTTAATTTGAAAACCCACTTACAACCGATTGGTTTTCGGTTAGGTGGACAATCCACCAGCTCCCACGTATCGGCTGCCATGATTGAGGCCATCTCCTCATTGATGGCTGTCTTCCACCGGTTTCTTTCTGGACAAGTCATCGCCTCTCCATAAGTTTGAGGTTCATCTTGAGGAGATAGTTTAGTTACCTTGTTATTAACCTGTTTATCTTGCATTCTTTTGCTACTTCTCCTCCCCCCTTCAAAATCTGAGGCCGGAATAGATGGTTCTCGTGAATTCTTTCGAACAAACTTGGCTTCTCCCCTATCCCTTGATTCCGAATCAATTTCTACCATGTCTTCCACTTCGGGTAGAGTTGTCACTGGAGTTTCCACAGCCGAGTCCTTTTCGGTCTGATTTGTACCTGCAAGAATGTTATCTTCTCTAAAACCTGGATAGTTAGGAAGCTCAAAGTCATCGGAATTTTCTGACTCAAATCTGATTTTTCTTGGCTTCGTATATTTGAAGGGATCCACAGATTTTCCTTCATCCATAACTACTAGATGCTTTACTAAGATTATATCTTCCCTTTTTAGATCATAAACTCTATATCCTTTAACATCTTCATCATATCCTAATAAGTATCCCGGTTTTCCTTTAGGATCTAGCTTCCAATTGGACCGATCAGTATCTAGACTGAATACTTGACTGCCGAAAACCTTTAAGTGAGATATGTCTGGTTTCCGGCCTGTCCATCTCTCATAAGGTGTTTGATCTTTTATAGCTGAAGTAAGAACTCTATTCTTGAGGTAATTAGCACAGTTCATTGCTTCTGCCCAAAACCTTTTTCCTATCTTTTTATCTGGCAACATACTTCTAGCACTATCACTTAGTGTTCTATTTAACCTTTCAGCTACCCCATTCTGTTCAGGATTTTCTGGAACTGTCTTTTGGTGTTGGACCCCATCTTCCCTCAGAAAATCCTCAAACTGGTTAGAAGTATACTCTCCACCATTGTCACTCCTTACTCTCTTGATTGGAGTTTCATGGAGTTTTTCGCTCCATGCTTTATAATGTCTAAAACAATCCTCAGCTTCTGACTTGTTTTTCAAAAAACACACCCGGGAATACCGAGACTAATCATCAGTTATAGTCATCATAAATCTCTTCCCCCCCGGTGAGGGCACTCTAGCCGGTCCCCAAATATCTGTGTGTACTGGATCTATAAGTTTTTCTCCCTTGTAGGTGGCTGTTTTAGGAAAGGGTAATCTGTGTGCTTTACCTTGAGCACACCCACTACAATCACTTATATCATCACTCTCACTGAACTGAATCCCTTCCACCACTCCCATCTGTAGAAACTAATGGTTTTATTAGTATTTTCTAGGTCTGAAAAGAAATATAGAAGTCGAGGCAGTCTATCTCTAACTTCTCTCTCCAACTCTCAAACTTGTCGCAGTCACTGAGAAATTGGAGAGGAAGCTAGAGCCATGGCTACCTTGGCTATCCTGAGGTTTACGGGAATTTTATATTAGGGTTTATATATATTTAATTAAAATGTATGTGCCGGCGGCAGGATTTGATCCTTGTACCTGCCGGCCGGCAGACACAATGTAGCCGGTAGCCTTAGCCGTTTCATCTAGCGGTAGTGTTACCTAGCATATAGTTTGATAATTATCTAAATACGTATACGTGCGATAAACCATTTAACTAGAATTAATTACGGGATACATAGATCCAGTAATATGTAATGTACGACTTACGGTACAGACATAAATCAGTACCGCGCATTTGTTTCGTAAATGAAACAAATACCGCGCATGTATTTATTACGGCTACGATTAAAGCCGAATTTAATCGGACGGCCGGGATTAGCGCCGAGATCGCGGAGGAAGATTTCGGCGGTTTATGGCCATCGCCACATCGGATGACGCGTGGCAAAATTCCGTTGGATTGTGGAAACTCCGGAGATTATGGCACCGAATCCGGATTTGACATGTGTCGACATTTTGGCCATGTCGTACAATGTCCGTACATAAAGTACACCAGCAGCTGTACTTTTGCGTACGGAACTCAATTCTGATTGGTTCCGTACATAAGTAGATAGAGTCTGTGAGAGAGATAGGACTTAGAAAAATTAGAAGATAGGACCCTCTCTCCCAGAGAGCTTCTGTACAAAAGGTCAACTTTGACCCTCCATAACTTACTGCTCAGGGGAGCAAATTCAGAGATTCTTTTTGCTATCGACTCAGGGGAGTCTTGTCTTCACAGGGGTGAAGTTGGTCAGAGTTTTTGTCTGCCAGGGTGGCAGTTATATTTGCTTAAACACAAAGGGGTCAGGATTATCCTAGAGGCTTCTTGGAAGCTGTCCACTCTGAGGACTTATGGAGGTCTCAGAGTTTCACCATCTTTTTCATCTCTCTTAACTTATCTAGATTCACATGGCCAAGCCTCTTATGCCACATCATAATATCATGAACACCAGCATAATAAAGTTTCTTCTTTTCATTACTTAAGATCAGCCTAAACATCCCATGGCTACCTTTCTCAGCAATGAAAAAGACATTCTCCTCAAAACTAGCAGTAAAGACTCCTTCCCTAGTGCTAGTGAAAAAACCCTTATCATCTAATACTGATGTAGAGATAAGATTTTTGTTCAGCTCCGGAATAAACAATACATCGGAGAATGTTAATATGAATGTCTTTCCTTCTACTAACACTTTCAGATCTACCGATCCTACAAGAGTAGTGGTGACTATCCTCCCATCCCCGTACTCTATCTCTACGGTGGGAATATTTCTTATATTAGTGAACAGGTGTCTATCCTTACACATGTGCATGGAGGCACCTAAATCTACAATCCAGCTTGCTTCACCTTTCAATCCACCGTAAGCACATTTCTGTCTTTGTGGAATTTTGACCTCATTTTTCGCCTCCAACTCCTCATCCAAAAGGATCTCATCGTCCTCGTCCTCGGATTCCGCCTCAAGTACCTGTGTGACAAGGGCCTTTTTCTTTCCTCTCGGGGTACCACCAGTCTGCCCCTCCTTTAACCGAAGCTCGGTTAGCTTAGTGCACTCTGCCATATAGTGCCCCGGTTTCTTACAAAAATGACATAAACCTTTGGGAGCCCTTCGTTCGAACTCGTCGGCCTGTTTTTTTTGCTCCCTACCCCCATAGTTTCCGACCGGTTTTCGGGAATCCCTGTTCCTCCAATCAGTCGCTGTTGCCAAGGCTTGGCCACTCTTTCCTCCCCTTCAGATCTGAATTGTATTCTCTTGAACGAGAATCATCCCTACCACTGAGTTCAATATCCACCTTGAGTCAGGCAAGTCCTACACACGGTAAACTATGTTCACGAACTCATCAGGTAACTTCATCAGTAAACAGTTAACCTTTTCTTTTTCACTAAAAATTTTTCCCGCACTCTCTAGCTCCATGAAGAGTGTAGCAAGCTCATTGCAAAAATCCAAC
Source organism: Zygnema cylindricum (assembly GCA_037447655.1). Taxonomy (NCBI): domain Eukaryota; kingdom Viridiplantae; phylum Streptophyta; class Zygnematophyceae; order Zygnematales; family Zygnemataceae; genus Zygnema; species Zygnema cylindricum. Next base: position 195,445 of record JBBHKE010002555.1, on the reverse strand, counting down.
ATATTTCCCCCTTTGTATACATACTCCTTAACTTTCTGATCAGCCAACTGTTGTTGCTTAATCGTACCACTTCGGTACATCTCTATGAGAGCCATCCAAAGATCGGATGCCCTTTCTACCTGCAAATGATGACATGCAAGTCCTTAAGTGAGATGGCGTAGGATGAAGTGCTTTCCCGCCATATTGTTGAAGTCCCAGGTTTCAGTATCATTCTCCTCGTTCCTCAGAATAGGTGACATGAATGCTAAACCAGTTGCTATTGGTGTGGTCGCCTCCTTCTCCTTTCCTTTGTCTACTACCTCTCCTTCCTTTGTTTCATCTGTTGAAGGTGAATCATCTTTCCTGGTGAATCTGCTGCCTCCAAACCCTGGAGGAATTCGAAGAGTTGATGGACACCCCAATCGTCCACTCACTATCCCCCAAAACCTTTTTTCGCATAGAGCTCCTATCATCATACTTTCCCAATATATAAAGCCAGTTGCATTAAAGATTGGTACCCTAGAGGGTGGGCCCATAACCTGAAACTCTGAGACCTCCATAAGTCCTCAGAGTGGACAGCTTCTAAGAAGCCTCTAGGATAATCCTAACCCCTTTGTGTTTAAGCAAAAATAACTGCCACCCTGGCAGATAAAAACTCTAACCACCTTCACCCCTGTGAAGGCAAGACTCCCCTGAGTCGATAGCAAAAAGAATCTCTGAATTTGCTCCCCTGAGCAGTAAGTTATGGAGGGTCAAAGTTGACCTTTTGTACAGAAGCTCTCTGGGAGAGAGGGTCCTATCTTCTAATTTTTCTAAGTCCTATTTCTCTCACAGACTCTATCTTCTGATGTACGGAACCAATCAGAATACAGTTTCGTACGCAAAAGTACAGCTGCCGGTGTACTTTATGTACGGACATTGTACAACATGGCCTAAATGTCCACACGTGGAATTTCCGGATTCGCTCCTTTAATCCTCGGAGATGCCGTGCTCCAATGTAGCATCGCCACGTGTCATCCGATATGGCGATGCCCACAAACCGCCAAATTCTTCTTCCGCGATCTCGGCGCTAATTCCGGCCGTCCGATTAAACTCGCATTTGATCGTAGCCGTAATAAATACATGCGCGGTATTTGTTTCGCTTACGAAATAAATGCCCGGTATTGATTTCTTAACCGTACCGCAATTCGTACTTTTACACTAGCATATCTATGTATCCCGTTAACAGTTACAGTTAAATGATTTATCCTACGTGTACATGTTTAAATAATTATCGTACTATATGCTACGTAACACTACTTCTAGGTTTAACGGCTAAGGCTACCGACTATCTACTTCTTGACGGCCGGCAGGTACCAGGATCAAATCCTGTCGCCGGCACATACTTTTTAGTAATTTATCCCTTGACTAATATAAATTTCCCGTAAACCTCAAGATAGCCTAGGTAGCTATGGCTCTAGCTTCCTCTCCAATTTCTCAGTGACTGCGACAAGTTTGAGAGTTGGAGAGAGAAGTTAGAGGTAGACTGCCTCGGCTTCTTTATTTCTATTCAGACCTAGAAAATACTTTAAAACCATTAGTTTCTACACATAGCTGCCCAGTGCGTATACTTTTGGCCATTGAAGACAAGAATTCTGGACGAAAGGCCCATAACCTGTTGTTCTACAACCACAGTTGCTGGTGGAGGACCACCAGTAGTAGTAGATGTAGACATAGTCTTCAGCAAAAGGTACTAGAAATCCTATCAAACAGCCAACTTTGATATAACACAGAAAGCACCAAAGTGTCCAATTTAAACCAAAAAATCACACTAACACAATATCACATACAGTTTGTCAATTCCCAAAATTGCAACCCAATTGAACCAGTACACCATAAGATATAACACTTCGAAGTTTCCCAAAAACTGTCCCTTAGAGAGTTAGATCTCAAAACTGGATGGATACAATTTTGGCTAAGTCCTAACTTTATACTCACAAAGAGTATCTACTGAAAACTAACTAATCAGATGTCTACACCTGGAACATCAGTACTGTACTACACTACGACAAGGTACCAAATCAGTACGCTATTTGTACTGTGAGTACGTCCAAACCCTATTTGACTACTAGACAAAAATATACTTAGTCGAACACTACATTCTAATCTGCTAAGCAAAAACTACTGTGTTTCAGATATGCAAATAGATTCCCGTACAGTAGTGTTCAACGTGCTTAGTCAGCACTGGATGTTAGCGTTCAGCCGACTGTTGATTAAGTGCTCCAAGTCACCTGAGGTCGTACAAAGTGATGAGTCATTTTGTGGTCCCACGTGAATCTCTTCCGTTCACTTGATTCACATCTACGGTCGTCGTTGAATGTTGTACCACTATCTTCGAGGAAAATCGGTTGAGTCTCCGTCCGTCCGATTCTTCAACAGTATTCATTCGATGTGTGACGTGTGGTAAAGTGTGTCGGCGCCTTTCTGTAAAACCCGTATGATATTCATTTTTTGACGCGTGTCCCTCTAGAAGTACAATACACTCAAAAGTACTATTGCTACTGTCACACTAAATGAGGTAAGTATTACAACTTACCTAGACCAAAAATATTCTAAGTACTTGGTCTCTCCTCACAGCTTTGTTTGCTTAGTATTAAGATTTCTTATTTCAACACCTCCATGGTGGACTGAGCAATTACCTTTTGCTGCTTAGTGCTCGAAGAACAAACACCATTCCCCACATACATCAGATATCCAGATGTACAGCTTCGCATCGGAGCATTCCCATAGCTGGCATCACTCCAAGTGGTGATGTTAATATTTTCCCCAACCAAATGGAGCCATAGAACCCTAGTTCCTATGAGATATCAGGGGACCCACTTAGCTTCTTCCCAATCTCTTTTGGTAGGAGCATTCATACTCCTACTTAGCACTCCTACAGTTGCTGCCAAATCTGGTCAAGTATAATTCATAAAATATATCAGACTGCCCATTACCTGTTTGTATGGGATAGTCTGCGTAAACTTCTTCTCTTCTGGACCTAGTTCATCATCTTGAATTAGGACTCCTCCTTCCTCACTCCCCTCACTTCCCTTCTTTAGTTCCATGGGAGTTGTACAACTATTGGCCGTAAACATCTGAAATTTTTCCAGCATGTTCCCAATTGCCTCTTTCTGAGTTAGTCTAATTATCCTCTTTTCTCTATCTATCTCCACTTGTATTTCCAGAATATATCTTGCCTCCCCCATGTCTTTCATCTCAAATCTTCCCTTTAGATCTTGTTTTAGCTTGTTGATTTTCTTCATTGACGTACTCAGATCAAGCAAATCATCATTGTAAATTGTAATAAAGATGACACCTTTTTCATCTTCAAAAACATAAATTGAGTGAACTAAACTGATCCGGATATACCCCGGACCGGTAAGAAACTCATCAAGTTTCTTATTCCACTGCCAGGGCGCCTATTTCAAACCATAGAGAGATTTGATCAGCCGGCATACCTTACTTTCCTCTCCTTGTTCCACGAATCCTTTCGGCTGTCGCATGAAGATTTCCTCCTCTAGTTCTCCATGCAAGAAGGTTGTCTTGATGTCCATCTAGTGTACTTCCATGTCTTCTGCAGCTACCAGACTGAGAAGTATCCGGACCGAGGGAAATTTGACGACCGGAGCAAAGTTTTGTTTGTAGTCTATTCCCTCTTTATGAGTAAAACCTTTGGCCACTAACCGGGCCTTATACCGCTCAATAGTATTTTCCGGATTCAGTTTTAATTTGAAAACCCACTTACATCTAATTGGTTTTTGATCGGTCGGACAGTACACCAATTCCATGTATCAGCCGCCATGATAGAAGCCATCTCTTCATTGATGGCCATCTTCCACCAGTTTCTCTTCGGGCAGTTCATTGCGTCTCTATATGTTTGAGGTTCATCCGGATGAGATAGTTTAGTTTCCTTGTTGTTAACTTGTTTCTCTTGCAGCCATTTGCTGCTCCTTCTCCCTCCCTCAAAAAATCTGTGGCCGGAATAGAAGGTTCTCATGGATTCTCCCGAATCACCACGGCTTCTCGCTTGTCCCTCGGATCCATATCCGTTTCCACCACGTCTTCCTCTTGAGGTATAGGTGTCACCGGTGTTTCCAAGTCCAAGTCTTTCTCGGTCTGTTTTGAACCTGTAAGAATATCATCTGAACCTGGAAGAGTATCATCTTCTTGAAGACGCGGATAGTTAGGGAGATGAAAGTCATCAGAATTGTCTGACTCAAATCTAATTTTGACTGACTTTGAGGACTTGAATGGAACTACCGACTTCCGTTCATCCATAGCTACCAGGTGTTATACTATAATTATATTTTCTCTCTTTAGATCATACACTCTATACCTTTTTACATCCTCATCATATCCCAGCAAGTATCCGGGTTTCCTTTTAGAATCTAGTTTCTAGTTAGACCTATCTGTATCTAAACTGAAGACTTTACTATGGAAAACCTTTAAGTGAGATAGATCTGGTTTTCAGCCGGTCCATCTCTCATATTGAGTTTGGCCTTTCACCGTCGGAGTAAGTACTCTATTTTTCAGATAATTAGCACATTTCATAGCTTCGACCCAAAACCTTTTTCCTATCTTTTTATCCGACAACACACTTCGGGCACTATCATTCATTGTCCTATTCAGTCTCTCGGCAACACCATTCTGTTTCGGGTTTTCCGAAACTGTCTTTTGATGTTGCACACCATCCTCTCTTAAGAACTCCTCAAACTGATTGGAGGTATACTCCCCTCTATTGTCACTTCTCACTCTCTTTATTGAGGTCTCGTGAAGCTTCTCGGCCCATGCCTTATATTGTTTCAAATGCTCCGGAGTTTCTGATTTGTTTTCCAGAAAGTATACCCGGGAGTACCGAAACTAATCATCGGTAATGGTTAGCATAAATATTTTCCCTCCGGGTGATGGCACTCATGCCGGTCCCCAAATGTTTGTGTGTACCAAATCGGGAACTTTTTCTCGTTTATAAGTTGCTTCCTTTGGAAATGGTAGTCTATGTGCTTTACCTTGAGCACACCCACTGCAATCATTTATATTCTCATTTTCCCCAAAACGTATCCCTTTAACTACTCCCATCTTTTTCATTCCTTTTAGCTTTTCTAGATTCACATGCACAAGTCTCTTATGCCACAACATAATATCATTGACACCAGCATAGTAAAGTTTGAGTTTTTCATTACTTAAAACAAGCCTGAACATTCCTTGGCTACCTTTCTTAGCAGTGAAATACACATTTTCCTCAAAGCTAGCTGTAAAAACTCCTTTTTTGGTGCTAGTTTCAAAACCTTTATCATCTAATACAGATGTAGAGATTAGGTTTTTGTTTAACCCCGGAATAAACAATATATCGGAGATTCTAACTATTGATGTTTTCCCTTCCACTATAACTTTCAGATCTACCAATCCTACATAGGTAGTGGTAACTACCCTCCTATCCTCATATTCAATCTCTACGGTGGGAATCTTTCTCAGCTTAGTGAACAGATGCTTATCCTTGCACATCTGCATGGAGGCACCTGAATCCACAATCCAACACCTTTCACCTTTCAGTCCACCGAAAGCACATTTCTGCTTCCGTGGAATTTTGACATGTGTTTTTGCCTCCAACTCCTCACCCAATAGAAGTTCGTCGTCCTCCTCATCGGATTCTGTAATTATGTGACCTCCATTGGTACACAGAATGTCCAGCTTATATGAAGCCTCTTAGATAATATTTTCACTTTTGACTTTGGTGATGAATAAGTGCCACCTTGGCACGCAAAAACTATGACAGACTACTTCCAAGTGTAGCTTCGACTCCCATGGGTCCGCAACAAAAATAATCATTGAATTTGCACAGCTGAGCATTAAGTTATGGCTGTTCAAAGACAACATATTTATACAGATGGCCTCTGGGAGAGAGGACTTTCACAAAATTTGTCTAAGTCCTAAGAACCTACTCTTAACTACTCTTAACCAATCAAAACAGCGTACGCTAAATTATGTACATATAAAGTACTGTAGCCGCCGTACTTTATGTACGGAAATATCCGGCACCACTCTCGATCTACCACGTGGCATATAAGTGATCTTCATTTTGTCTTTTTCTTCTTCGGCATCCTATAGGACAATGCCACTTGTCATTTTCTTGTTTATTCTCGAAGTACGGTTAAATATTCTCTCCGACATTTCGGCACTTACGCTTGCTGTCCGTTCGTGATTCGGTAATAAATATCGGCCGTCCGATGTTGACGGAGCGCCGAAAAATATCGACCGTTGAAATTCTTTAACATATTGACCATTTTAATTTCAACGATCTTCGTCCCATGTTGACCGTTGAAAATCCCGGCTCCTTTGCAAGCCATCGATCACGGATGACATTTAATTTCTTCCGTTGAAATTAAATGTCGTTTCATTTATTTCGTTCGATACGGTACTTCGTACTGTAGTGTCCTTCCTATGTTCGTTTCGTTTCGTTAGCCGTTAAATGATTTATGTTGCCGCGTCATTCTTTAAATTGTAACAAAACACAATACTTGCATCGGTTCTTCAATACCTACCGGATAAGGGGGACGGTTGATTCGCACGGCTGCAACCGGGAGGTCACAGGATCAACTGCCGCCCCTGGTAAATAAACATTCTGTCTGAGGTAGCCATGGCTGCCTGCAAGCTCGAATTTGCTCCCCTGAGCAGTAAGTTATGGCTTGCCAAAGATAGCGTATAAATACAAAAGGTCATCTGGAGAGAGGCGTCTCAAACACGTTAAGTTCTTAAAGTCCTACTCACAGCTACCTACTACTGTACCCTAAAAGAATCAAAAGAGTGTATAGTACAAGAAGGTACAGTGGCCGATTGTACTTATTGTACCGCTATTGTACAACATGGCCTTCTAGTTGACACTTGTCAGATTGGGAGCCATCGTTCCTCCTCCCATCTTTTTCGGCGTCCAATGATGTGGCGCCACATGGCACAGCGCGCCGTAATGTCCGAAAGCCACTAAAGGTTAACTCGGGTTTGGCGCCGGCGACAACGTTTGTCTGATCATATATTTTACACGGTTAGATTTCACGTCAGTGAGCGTCGTTGTCTATATGTGGCGTTTCGTCAATTTGGTCTGATAATGGATAAGGCGTACGATTGTATAGTATTCAGCATACCTAGGTTCAAATCCGGTCCAGGGCAACATTTTGGTCACCTATAAGTTTGTTCTGCGTGCTTCCTTGTTTCTTTCTGACTATGAGGGCCGCCATGGTGATTGAAATTCTGTAGTCTCCATTAACACACAGAATGAGAAGCCTATGTAAAGCCTCTAGGATAATATTTGACCATTTCACTTTCCCACCGAATAAGTGCCGCCCAGGCACACAAATATTCCGACCACCCTCGCCCCTGTGAGGAAAAGACTCCTTTGAGTGAAACGCAAAAAGAATCACTGAATTTGCTCCCCTGAGCAGTAAGTTATGGCTGGCTAAAGATGGCCTATAAATACAAAAGGTCACCTAGAGAGAGGCGCCCCCAAACACGCTAAGTCCCTTAACTCCTACTCACAACTACTTACTACTCTACTTTCGGTTAATCAAAAGAGTGTATAGTAGAAGATGGTACCGTGGCCGATTGTACTTCTTGTACGGCCATTGTATAATATGGCCTTCTGGTTGACACTTGTCAACATGGGAGCCATCGTTCATCCTCCCATCTTTTTCGGCATCCAATGATGTCGAGCCACGTGGCACAACGCGCCGATATGTTCGAAAGCTGCCAAAGATTCATTCGGGTTTGGCGGGGGCGACGACGTTCGTCCGATCATGTATTTTACACGGCTAGATTCGCGTCCGCGAGCGCCGTTTGAGTATAGATGATGTTTCGTCATTTTTTGTCTGTTTAAATGAAAGTGACGTATTGCGTAACGAAGTGGATACGTGTATTGTTTCTTTACGCCGTAATGGTTAAGGCACACATCTATGCAGCGTGTAGACCTATGTTCAAATCTGGTTTAAGGCAACATTTTGGCAATCTATAAATCTGTCTGCTTGTCTGCCTATTTCTTTTTGACTATAGCGACAGCCATGGTGACTCTCTCTCTCTCTTCACTCTAGGGTCTAAATTAAGCAGTGAATGTTAATTACTTCTTTTCAATACTCCCCTTAATTCTTAGTCAACTTTTAATTTAAGTCCACAATTTTCTCAGCAAAAATTTAACTTAGGAGAAGGTACCAATTTTGTCATCATGTCTGCAATCATCTCTTTATCAATTTTATGAACCAGTTTAATTATTTTACCCTCAACCTTCTCTCTGACAAAGCTTAGTCTTATATCCATATTTCTGGCTTTGAAATGGTGTTTTGGATTAGCTGCGATAGAGATAGCAACTTGATTATCACAAAAGACATTATGAGTCCCATATTTCATCAACCGAAGTTCTTCGAGTAGAGATTTTACCCACATTAATTCTTTAGTGGCAGCACATGAAGCCATGTATTCAGCCTCTATAGTGGACTGAGCAACTACTTTCTGTTGTTTGCTACTTTAACAGCATGCACCAGATCCAATTTGCAACACATATCCAGTTGTACATCGTCTTAAAGGGACATACCCATAACTGACATCACTCCAAGTGGTGATGTCAGTGTGCTCCCCTCCCAAATGCAACTATAATTTCCTTGTTCCCACCAAATATCTCATCACTCTTTTGGCTGCTTCCCAGTCTCTTTTCCTAGGTTCAATTAGACTTCTACTGAAAATGCCTACAGCCGCAGCTATGTCCGGACGTGTACAATTCATAAAGTAAATTAAACTGCCTACAATTTTCCTATAAGGAATTCCTTCCATAAACCTCTTTTCTTCCTCATCCATCTTATCATTCACCCTCCCTCTTCACTCCCCTCCGATACTTTCTTTAGATCCATCGGAGTGGTATACCCATTTGCTTTCTCCATCTGAAACTTTTATAGCATATTACCGATAACTTCTTTTTGAGTGAGTCTTATAATTCTATTCAATCTCTCCCTCTCTATTTGAATCCCCAAAATGTATTTTGCTTCGCAGAGATCTTTCATGTCAAATCGACTTCTCAGATCCTGTTTGAGTTTGTTAATTTTATCTAAGGACTTGCTGAAGACTAACAAATCATCAACATAAATATCAATAAATATCACTCTATTTTCATCCTCAAATATAAATATGGAGTGATCTGGACTTATTCTAATGTATCCCAAACTTGTCAAAAATTGGTGCAATTATATGTTCCATTGCCACGGGGCTTGCTTAAGGCCATAAAGTGATTTTATCAGTTTGCACACCTTGCTTTATTCTCCACTTTCCACGAATCCTTACGGTTTCCTCATTTAGATTTCTTCTTCTAACTCTTCGTGTAAGAAGGCGGTCTTAATATCCATCTGGTGTATTTCCATATCCTCTGCTGCGGCTAAACTTAAGAGGATTCTGACAGAAGGGAATCTGACTACGGGTGCAAAGGTTTTTCATAGTCTATTCCTTCTTTATGAGTATAACCTGTCGAGCGTGCCTGCAAACATCAGAGGAGGGCCCACTGCAGGGTAATTGGCATTGGAGTACTGCAATCAACCTTCCCCAGAATGCGAATGCTCCCCACAACCATGCCTGTTCCCAATGCTTCCCGCCTTTTCCTGTGAGCATGCATGCAAAGGTGGGGATAAGTGCTTGGGGAGGGCGAAAAGATATCCCCTCCCCCCTCTCCTTCCCGCTCTTGGCCGGGGGAAAGGAGGGGATCCTTAGAGGTGGAGCCGGGTCCTTTATTTTGTGACAATCTGTTGGAACCTAACAAAAATCCTCTCAAAATCCACTATTCTGGTACAAAAGATTTTGGTAATTGACCCCGGAAGAAACCTAACCAAAGCCTCAAAAAGGAATACCAAAGAGAGAACCCAGATGCTTCCACTCAGAAAAATGAAAGGATAGAAATATAAAAAAATGTTGTCTCAGAATTAACAATATCACCTTGCCCTTAGAAAAATAGAGGATAAAGTTAGAATGTGGAATAATAGCAATCGAGCTCAACCTACCCCCAAAACGTAACGTGGACAACCAAGAGGAGACGAAATCTCCCCCTGAAAACCCCGGAACAGGTAAGGCCTCCTTAACTCCTCGATTTCCGCGACTCGGAACCGGCAAGACCCTTCTTGGTTTCTAACAAACACCAGTCCCCAAATCGCCCAAAACAGGAAAGACGATGCCAACCACCCAACTGGACTACGATTTCCACAAAGGAAGGATGCAAACCAAGATGGCAATAGGGTCAAAATCACATGCCAAACTAAATTTCTCAACAAGAAAGTTTGCTGGAATTTCTAGGGTTTTTCTCAAGAGACAGTACTGAAACAACAACCTGTCTCCCTCGGCCCCAAGTGCCTTATACAAGCAAAGTTTGTCCTACCGATAGTACCAAAGTCAAAGCAATACTAGGATCCAATCACCGGCCAGGAATTGTTATCTTCAAGACATAAGACAAAATAGGTTGTACTACACTCAAGGCAAAAAGTTAGGCGACTATCTCCGGATAGATTAGAAGCCACGTGTTTTTCTATGGTACAATCCTGAGCAACAAAGTTATAAATTGACGTGAAACGCCTAACTTTGACTCTCATTAATAAATGCTCTACCCGGCTGGCAGACCTCAACTAGCCTCCTACTAACAGCCAACAGCAAATTCTACAAGACTATCCCAAAACTTACGTGGTGTTCCACAATGTAGCCCCCAATCGGACAGTTGGCATTTGGTCACATGAAACATGATGGTAATCTTTGGAACGGAGTAACTCCGTCGTCCGGCCTCCGTTAGGCGCGAAATAAAGTGCGTTTTGTTCAATTAAGAGAATAGAAGAATCTGGCCCGGCTGAGTGCGCTCCTTTCCGCGTACTTTAATTACCGTACAGAGGAAAAAGGCCTTCTTTGATCCTTGATGGGAAGGGAATGAAGCTGAGCACCTCCCTTTTTGTCGAAAGCTGCTTTGACTCGGTCACAGGAAGAACACGTCTGCACAATCCGGTTGACTTGGGTCCGCAACCTGTGCCACCAGTACGATCCTGCGACCAAGGAGGTGGTCCGTTTTTGCCCAAAATGGCCACACTGCTGGTGAAGGTTAAAAATAAGAGTCTCCCTGTCGGCCGGGGGAGGAACCACTTTCCTCCTCCCATCTGCCCACTTCCGGATAAAGATGCATCTTTCCCACTCGTATGCCGCCATTTGTGTTTGCACCCGAGATAACTTCACTCCTGACAAATGCGGAAGAGGGAAACCTTGTTGGACAGATTGGAGTGCATCGGGATCGTTCCAAATATCTTTCCGTCCGGCCCCTATTGGCGCCTGCGCCTCCACGTCTTCAAAGAAAGTTGACATTTCCCCCCCAGATTGAGGAAGCCAAATAAAGGCAGAGGAAGCTCGAATGAGTCCCAAACTGATTTCAGGATCCTCATCATGGCGGGCCCCAGTGGAATCTCTAGTGGACGGGTCAGGATTTCTGCTAAGTCCGTCGGCATTCCCATGAATCTCTCCAGCCCGGTGGATTATGTCGAAGTCATATTCCTGCAGTATTAACACCCACCAGGCGAGCTTGCCAGTGAGCTTGCTGTTCTCTATAATCCACTTGAGAGGTTGGTGATCCATGATCAGAGTTAAATGGACTCCGTATAGGTATGGTCTAAGTGTTGGATGGCCCATACCCCCGCTAGTAATTCCCCATGATAGCTGCTATAATACCCCTCCGCTCGGTTATTACTCCTACTGGAGTAAGCTACCACATATTCGGCAACAGCATCATCTTGTTGGGCTAAAACAGCTCCCAATCCAAACCGGCTCCAATCAGTGTAAAGGAGGAAGGGTCTTTAGTGATCAGGCATTCAGAGCACTGGGTGTTGCTTCAGGGAATCCTTGAGGAACTGGAAGGCAATCTGTTGCTCCTCCGTCCACTGCCACTCCTGGTCTTTCCGTAACAAGTGGTTCAGAGGCTGAGTGTGGCTGCTAAATTCAGGGATGAATCTCCGATAATAGTTAGCTATGCCTAAAAATGTGCAGAGTGCAAAGACGTCCTGAGGAGGGGGTAGGGCATCATGTTGAAATTTATGTATTTTCTAGGTTTGTATTGGAAAACTAAATAGAGTAAGTTAGCAAAGGAAGCCTGCTTTTTGCTCAACTCTCTCCGGTCCCCATACTTGTTGCAGTCACTAAAGACCAGAGAGAGAGCTAGAGCCATGGCTATCGAAAGAGGATAGGTTGATTCGTAGTTTGTACCAAAAGAGGACTGCCAAAATCAGGATTTGATCCTGGTACCTACCATTCTTAATCCGTTAACTTTAGCCTATAGCTTAGAGTCAACAATGGCATGTAGGGTACAATAGCTATTTATAAAGGTACAAGTAGAGAACTCTAAACAACTAACAAATAACCAAAAGCTGCTCAAGACCAGATTTGAATCAGGGTCTATGGAAATATATATTGTGGTATGCCTTATCCAATAAGGCATTAACGACACGATACACGTGACGGGTTTCAAAGATAAATAAATATTAACGTGACAGCTTATTAACACCGGACTAACGAAGAGGAACAATTCATGCATCTACGCGAATCTGAACCGTGTAAAATATGTTTTGATCAAACAGCCGGCATTGTAGCCGCCACGCGAAGTGAGATTTTTGCGGCACTCGGAGATAGCATCACGCGGTGCCACGTGGCGTCACATTATTTGATACCGGAGAAGATGGGAGGAGGAACCATGGCTCCCGATTTGACAGGTGTCACTTTGTAGACCATGTCGTATAATGGTCGTACAATAAGTACATCTCCAATTGTACCTTCTTGTACTATATAGTGTTCTTATTGGACTACGGTTTAGTAGTAGGTAGTCGTGAGTAGGCAGACCAAGACTTAGTGATATTTAGGTACCTGTCTCTAAGACAGCTTGTAACTATAAAGGTCATCTTTAACCAGCCATAACTTAATTCTCGGGTGAGCAAATTCAGTGATTCTTTTTGCTGCGGACTCAGGGGAGTCCAAGCTACACAGGGTTGTAGTCGGTCAGAGTCTTTGCGTGCCAGGGTGGCACTTATTCAGTGGAAAAGTCAAAGTGGGGAATATTGTCCAAAACACATATTCAAGCTTTGCATTCTGTGGTGGAAATGAGCACACAGAAGGTCTTCTCTTCACAGGGGTGAAGGTGTATTTGGGTTCTAATTGTCAAGGGATCATTCATATGGGTTTATATCAACTTGGAGTCGGCACTATCTAGATTAGTTTCTTTTGGATCTGCGAATTCTGTGGGCAATGGAGCCCATAGAATTTCAAGTTATGGGCCCACCATCTAGGGTGCCTATGTTCAATGGAACAAACTTCACTTATTGGGAGTTCACAAGGGAGCGATTGCTTTTCAAAAAGCACTTATGGGGAATTGTTTCGGGACAAGTGAGGTGTCCGCCACCGGGCTTTGGAGGAACTCACTACGGAGAATCATCTCGGGCTTCCCAGAAAACCAACCGTATTTCGGATTCAACGGAAGGTGAAGGGAAAATATTGTCATGGAAGGGGGAAAAGGGGAGAAGGATAAAGGGACATTTATGGTGAGGGGAGCTAAGCTCTCCGCTACAGCTCCACTTCGAGGAGTTATAAGTAAAACTGAAGAAAATGATTGTTAAATTTGGGAGTATAAAAACACTATAGCAAAACATCTTATACTAAGATATGTGTCTAAGTCCATAGCTATCACTCTTTTAAGTCTAACCAAGTCTTCCGAAATCTGGGAAACACTAAGTCAAATTTATAAGAGTGAGACTATTCAGAGGCAGCAGTTAGTAAAACAGGAAAAAGGGGCCTATGTTTATAAAGGCGGTAGCATGATACAGTTTTGCAATGATATTGCTGCGTTATATGTTGAGCTTGCTAGTGCGGGATCTGTTGAGTCTGAGGAGAGAAAGATTAATACACTACTCATGAAACTCCCAAATGAGTACGGAAACATCATTTATCGTATGCAGGCAATGGATGGCTCCTCATGGACTTGGAGCTTTACCATGGGGATAATTCTTGTGAGGGAAAGCACTTTGGAGCTTCGTAGGGGAAGTGACAGGGTGAATGCATTTACAGCTGGTGGTGATTGGCGGAAGCGTGATGAGAGGAACGGCGGTGACGAGCGGAAGCGTGATGAGAGGAAGAAAGACGAAGGTAAACCTTATCGGAACTTTGGTGGAAAGAGAGGGAGAGGAAAAGAAAGGGGAGCTTTGAAAAAGGGTGTTTGCTTCTTTTGTAGAGAACCGGGTCACTATATGGAGGAGTGTCAGATTTTGAAAAAATAAATTTGTCGGTTTCGGGCATCTAAAATTGAGTATCTTAAATTTTGACCTTTTCGACCTCTGCTTAGGGCTCCATTTCGATGCTCCTCGCTTGCCGATATATCGGTGTATCGATGCGGCTTGGCTTTGCGCATTGCGTTAATGTCGGATCCACGTATCGATATGGTTTTTTATGCGTACTCCAGTTCAATTCCTATCAGTTTCACCATCATTTTTGTAAACATAACTAATTTTTACGACAATTTTTAATGCATTTGCCTATCTTCTCTCGACTCTCGTGGTCTTTAAATGTATTTTTTTTTTCAGTTCCCTTTTGTACCCTGATATGAATTCCTTAGGAATTTTCGTAATAAAGATAATTACGACCTTTGTACCATCTCGTGGCCATGAGGTTGTCATTGGGCGACGGCCGCTTCACACGTGAGAGGTCTTGAACGGCTACAACACCGCGAATCGCTATTAGCGTCTAAGGGTATGTCCCCATGTACTTCTAACTTAGCGAACTTACTTTGTATTTTAGCGCGGATCCGGCGGACCCGCTTTCCGACAGAACATCCTCCCGGTAACCATGTACCTCCAGATCTGGCCTATTTTGTCTTTTCCTCCTACATTTTCGTCTTTTCCTCCTACATTATGCGACAGAACATCCTCCCGGTAAACATGTACCTCCGGATCTGGCCTATTTTGTCTTTTCCTCCTACATTTTTGTCTTTTCCTCCTACATTACGCGACATACGCGACAGAACATCCTCCCGGTAACCATGTACCTCCGGATCTAGCCTGCGGCCGCTGTCAACAGCACGCACATTGGCGAAACCACAGGTGTGACCCCCCTATGTCATCACTAGCTCCCCCAAAGTCATCACTAGCTCCCCTGATCTATCCGTGAATCGCTTGATTCTCCACCCCCCAAAATAGTTAGTTCCAAAAATCATACGCACAAACATGCACACAAAAACACATACACAATCACTCGAAAAAAAAAAAAAACAAAAAGTATTAATATATAAAAAAAAAAAAAACAAACAAACATTTCTTTACCCTCTCCCCCCTACCCCCCCCCCCCTCCCCCCCCCCCCCCCACCCCCTCACCTATACCACTTACACACCCAAAACCGATTCTTAAACCCTCTCCTTCCCACACTCCCCCCCCCCCCCTCCCCCCCTCCCCACTCCCCCCGCCACTTTCTTTTCCGACATCAAACTTTATGTTACATTCTGGTTCCTACCAATTTCCCCATCCATCCCACATGGTTCATTTTCCTCTCCCACGCTTTCTCTTCCTCTCACCCTCCCAATACCCATGTCGTCTTTGACTTATTAACCATGTCGGGAAGCCCTTCTTATTCCCTTCTCCCTCCCCCACCTCCACCCAAACCTCGTAAACCTTCGAGGCGTTTGGAATGTCCTGGGTGTCACAACCTTTTTGCCGCTGGGGCCGGCATTTCCCTTCATACACGGAGTTGTCGACATTGTATAACCCTGGGTGGTCCTTTGTCTATCACCTCTCCTCAATCATTGTCGACCACACTCTCGTCCGGCCCCACAGATGAGGGTTGGAATTTCGTACATGAGTTAGAAGTTTTGGGAGCTTATGATTTGGGAGCCCCCCGCCCGCGATTGTACACCCGTATTCCTGTGGCTGTCATGACAATACTACAAGATGCCCTCCACCTCCCCTTGTCCCACATTTCTTCAAACCCGGCGGACATTGCTCCTTGGCACCTACTTCTTATGTTCTCTCTCTGGGTGCTAGTCCTTCCAAGTCGTGGAGGGGGCAGTGGGGCTAGAGAAACTATGGCGCGTTTTCGCCGATTCCTTCGGGGTGACTGGAAGTCCCTCCACGCCGAGCATGAGGATCAGGTATTAAGCACCTCTTTCATACCACGTCGGCCACCTAAGCCATCGGATGTCTCGGCCTCTTATCGTCGAGCAATTCACTTAGGCCGATTTGGTGAGCTTTCTCGAGCGGTTCGGGCCCTACAACCATTCACCCCTGCCCCCTGATCTTCTTCCACTATTGAGGTCCTTCGAGCTCTCCACCCCCCTGCCCCTTCCCCTTTACCCCTTTCCATCAACACCTTTGAGCCTTCTGAGAGTTTTACTTTGGATCGGGAGGTTTTCATTAAGGTTCTTAGCTCTTCTCCTCACCTTTCAGCGGGGGGCCCTTCGGGCACAGTATATGAGTTGTTTCGCGATGTTTTGCCCCCTGAATAGGGTGCCCGGGGGTTCGATGTGTTTTTTCGAGTATGTTCCCTTATAGCTAGTGGGGATGTTCCCACTCGGATTTGTGATCTTCTCACGGCGTCCCGCCTTGTGGCAATCGCCAAACCTAATGGTGGGATCCGCCCTATTGCCGTGGGAGAGGTTTTATATAGATTGGTGGCTCGTGCGATTGTCTCCAGCTCCAACCGGCTTTCCATGATTATTTCTCTCCTCATCAGTTTAGAGTGGCCTCGAGAGGGGGTTGTGAGGCCGTGGTCCATGGGATTCGGGCTTTGTTGGATGTACATCCGGATTGGTTGGTCCTTCAAGTCGACGTTTCCAATGCATTTAATACGGTGGATCGAAACGTGATTTTTTCAGAGCTTATGGCGGCTCCATCTCCGATTGTCCAATTGTTCCCCTTTGTGAGGGCTTTCTATTCTTTGACAAGCAGCCTTTCCTTCTCGGCCGATGGTGATATTATCCCTCTCTCCTCTGCTACTGGCACTCGCCAAGGTGACCCTCTCGGCGGACCTTTGTTCGCCCTTACCCATTACCGGGCCCTTCGTGCCTCCGCAGCCGCCTTCCCTTCTTGCCTTTTTCCTTCGGTCGCAGATGATACGCACATTATTGGGCCGAGAGAACAAGTCGTGTTGGCATATGATTTTTTTAGGGAACGTTTAGCGGAACTCAACCTTTCAGTTCAGCCGTCGAAGTGTGTTATTTGGTCTCCTCAGGATATTCCACTTTCGTTTACTACCCCTCCTGGTTTTCAAACCCCTTCTCCCTCTGATGGCATTCGTGTGCTTGGTTGCCCCCTTGGTTCACATACTTTCGTGACCCAATTCCTTCATGATGCTTTACAGACAGATCTAGCCCAAGTGGACGACCTTCCAAACCTTCCCGATCCCCAAGTTGCTTTTGATATGTTAACCAAGTGTTTTCCACACCGCCTTCTTACCTCACTCGTACTTCCCCTCCCACCTCGACATTTCTCTCCTCTCTCTCGGCGTTTGACGATCGTTTGATGGACGTCCTGTCAAGCTCGTGTGCATCTTCGGCACAGTTGTACCCCCAGGAGTTCCGGGGCCTCATTCCACTTTGTACGGACTCTAGCGTACGGAGAAGGAAGAGGACAACTAGCCGGATCAGATCTTTATATTTTCACTCTGGAGCACTACGCAATTTAGTTCACCTTAAACGGAGGCCGAACAACGGAGTTAGTCCGGTGCACAGTGTCTGCTCCCTTATATTGTGTGTTCTATGTAGCTCTAGTAGAGGGATACATTCGAGAACGACACGTAACCTTTGGGATTATCCCGTAGATCTTACTGTTAGCTGTCAGTAGGATGTTAGTTCCGGCCCAACAGCCGGGCAAAGCATTAATGACTTTGGGTCAAAGTTAGGCGGTTTCACGTCGATTCAGAACTTTGTTTCCATTTTTGTGTATTATAGGAGGACCCCCGGCCGCTAATCCAGCCGGAACCAGTCGTCTAACTTTTATCCCTGAGTGTAGTACAGTCTGTTTTGTCTTATGTCCGTACGATAACAATTGCTGGCCGCTGATTGGCTTGTCACATTGCTTTGACTTTGACACTTGCAGTAGGACAAACTCTGGTTGTATAAGGCACTTGGGGCCGAAGGAGACAGGTTGCTTTTCAGTACTGTCTCCTGAGAAAACCCCCAGAGAATTAAATCAATCTTTCTGTTGGAGAACGTTTGCATTGTGTCGTTGACTCTATTGCCATCTTTGTTTTGGATTGTCTTTTGTGGAGACCGTAGAACGGGTGGGTAGTTGGCACTATCTTCTCTTTGGGCGGTTTGGACTTTCGCTGTTTGAAACTAAGAAGAGTCTTGTCGGATCCTTGCGGTGGAACCGGGAGGGGTGAGGGAGACTTATACCTGTCTTCGGGGCCATTGGGAGAGGTTTTTCTTCTGCTGAGTTTGGTTCTCGTTGCACTCCGGGGTATGTGAATTCGCTTCACCATTACCATTTATTTCTATCTTTAATTCCATTCTCTGGGGCAAGGTGATATTGTTTAATCTGAAAAGCCGATATTTGTTATTTCTATATTTCTGCGTGGGATTTATTTGCACCCTCTTGTGGTTATCTTGGGGTTTGTCCTGAGGTTTTGCGAAACGGATCGGACAACTCTCCTTCCCTTCCTATTCTTTGGAGAGTAGCTGGGAGTGTTGCATTTAGTGGGTTCCCAGCGGAGTAGCACAGTACTGAAAAGCAACACCTGTCCCCTTTGTTTAAGAGGATAGCTGCTTAGGGTGGTGGACTTTATCAGAGAGATCTAGCTTATCTGCTTTTGTAAGTCATGGGCGGAGGGGAAGCCCAGGATAGGGATCCTTCCGGTGTTCGTCCGGAAGAACAGGCGAGACAAGAAGCGGTAGCACAAGAGGAAGGGTCACAGGTGTCTGAGGAAGCAGTCCCTTTCACCTCAGCTTTGAACATTGAGCAGTTTCTTAAGGGAATGATGCCCGAGCCCGTTGTAGTTGAGACTTCTCCGAGGCAGCCCGAGAGACAACCCTCTCCTCCACCTCCTCCGGTCTTTTCCCCTGAAAACTTTCCGACGTTGTCCGAGGCCGCCAGGGCTAGGGCTACGGAGAAGGTAGAGAGACAGACTTTTGCTCCCCAATCCCGTAGGAAGGGTTTGGCTCATAAGGAAGCGGTCCCAGGCCACCCTCCCGAGGTGGTACGTTATACCAGATCCAAAGTTCCGATAGTGGAGACATACATGGATCCTGAACTCTTGTCAGATCCTAACCGACCTGGTCGTAAGGAGATTCTAGCCCTTCACAATATCCATGAGTTGAAGGTTAAGAAGGAGCTGGTGCAGCGGGTTGCCAGAAGTGACCGAGCTCGGATTATACGCCCAGTGGGAGGAGTAGTTGAGATCCTGAGTAGCTCGTCCGAGAGTGGCTCTCCCATCTCAGCCCGAGAGCACCCGGAGAGGCCGCCTACTTCACGACAACAGCCCACCATATCTCAGGAAACTGCAACCAGCAGACCTTCTAGGGGCAGAGCAACTTCTCGGGGCCGGACCAGGGAAGGGAGTAGCAAGCGGAAGTTACCTGAGCCTAAGAGAAATTTCCGGTTCAACCATCGGGACAGCAAAGGTCGATTTGCTCCCCTAGTCAAAGAAGAGCCGTTCTTTCCTTCTGCCTCTATCTCCCCAAGTTCTATGTCTCCTTCAGCACCAGTTGTCCGACCATCCGAAGGACTATGGCGTTCAAGGCCTACGGACCCCGAGGTACCCGGTTTGGGGATTGCGGATCTCTCGGGTGTGGTGAGCAGCACCCAGAAATTGGTTGAGATTCTGCGATCGCAGGATAAGGCTACGGCGGGGGCCGGACCCGTCGCAATAGATTGGGATGCCCTTGAAGAGGAAAGGAAGAGAGCATTGGAACAGGAGCTGATCCTGATACGGGAGGCTAGACGGAGATCTGGGGGAATCCTTAGTGGACAGGTAGCACCTCCTCGTAGAACAGGTCCTGCGACGGAAGTACAACCGCTGGATCAGGCAACTCCTCCTGTCACGCGAGATCCCCGGACTTCACCAGAACCTAGACCAGAATCTCCTCTTCAACGGGAAGGGGAGGAAACAACAGGGCCTAACAAAAAGGGGTTGGGTGCAGATTTGCCGAGTGATCCGGTAGCCTCGGCTACAGATCTCCCTACATTTGTCTCGGTCGAGGGATCTTCTACCGTGGAGGCCGTGGTGCAGCTACAACCCGACCGGAGACTACACATTTCCCTCGGACTTACCACTCCTCCTCCATCACCACCTCACGCCTCTTCCCCCTCACAATCCATCTTCCCCGCGGGAGCAGTCCGTGGGTCACCAGGTCCACTTCGCCT
This sequence comes from Zygnema cylindricum, assembly GCA_037447655.1. Lineage (NCBI taxonomy): Eukaryota > Viridiplantae > Streptophyta > Zygnematophyceae > Zygnematales > Zygnemataceae > Zygnema > Zygnema cylindricum. The sequence continues at coordinate 175,075 of JBBHKE010002555.1, read as the reverse complement.
ATCCCCCAAACCCGACGTCTACTCGCCTCCTCACAGACGGTCGCCATCCTCTAGTTCCGGAACTCCTCCTCCTGAGGATTCCCAGAGGCGATCTAGGAAGCAGACTCCTTTCAGGAAACAGTCCCCTCCTCCTCCAAGTTTCCAGTCTTCACCTTCTCCACCGTCATCCATTCCCCAGGGACCTAGACCTCGTCTTCACATACCATCGGAAGAGGAAGTTCTCCGGCAAGCACGCGCCTTTCCTGGATATAGAGGAGCAGACGACTATACAACTTTTTCAAGAGCAGGACCTTCCTCAGTGGGGGGGGGGACCACTGCTGATACAACCGCCCTTCCTATTGGAGGAGGGACCGGTTCGGATCTCGAGGTAGCAGATCCTGGGGCAATCTCACCGGCTCAGTTTGTCAGCCCGACCGGACAAGCGTCACCCAGGTTCACCAATCTTACCGAAGAAGAAAAGAGAATGGGAGACGTCCGGATCTTCACCGGGGACAACTCGGGAATTGCTTTCTCTGATTTTGAACTGCTGTGGAAATCCTTCACGCAGTCCGAAATTAACAAATACAGGGGAGGAGCCATCCCAGCAGATTTTGAAACAACCCTGTTTCCGATGATGGTAAATTATCTAGCCGGAGGAGCTTTGGCCGATTATAAGGAGCGTCAACCTTTGTTGATGGCCCCTAGTATCAAAATATCGGATCCGGCTCTGGACGCCGAGGCTCTTCAGGCAGCAGCCGACCTGGCTGCCGCAGCCGCAGCTCCTCTCACCCCCACTTTCACCATGGATATGAAACTTCAGGCCCAAGGCAGGGCCTATGTCAACCACCTACAGGCGGTACAAGCAGCCGAAGCGGCCACCCGGATGGTTGCCAATCCTAATCCCTGTACCACACTCCTGGACGCTTGGAGACTCCTTTACACAGAAAGGAACGAAACTGCCATCAAGGAGTTCACAGACTTCCGCTGTTTGAAGAATGAAACTCCCCAGACGCTGTTCAACCGCCTCTCCAGCCTCTGCCAGAAGACCAAACTGTCCACCATCGATACACCGGCTATGGCCACCAAATATTATGTCGCTGTTCGAAATTCCTTCGAGCTAACGGGACAGGCAGCTTTGGACAATTGGAGTGCCAGTCAAGCTATACACGATCGGAATCCCACAGCTCAAGAAATTTCATTGGCTGCTATGAAATTGTATGATCATTTAGTTAATAGCGAGGCACGAGAAAAGGCTGTTACCGAGAAATCCAGAGCCAACTTTCAGGTTTTGCCGGGGAAACATCGCTCAGCCACGACGAACAGAGAGAACTACAAGCTTTGCGGAAGCTTAAGGGGAAACAAGAAGCGGATGCCCGACCAGAACCTGCAATGGGGGGAGATGAAAAAAATTTTCTTTACGACTGCCTGAACTGTAACCTGCCCGGTCACGGATAGAAGAGGTGCCCCCAAAAGCTCAAACCAGAAATCGCAATCAAGCAGAAGGAGTTTGAGAAGGAGCGTGCGGAAAGAACAAGGAAACAGCAAGAACGCAAGCAAGGAAGCGGAGGAGGAGACCGAACCCCGGTCACTAAGGAAACCTATAAACCTACTCCACGCTCTAAAACCGCTTAAATGTCTCAATCCCAGTTGAGACAAATCCGACTTCCGAAATTCGATGACGCTCAAATCTCTAATGAGCTAAGGGGGGAGTATACTACTGAAGGGTCAAAATGTGAAGCTTATGGGTTCATGGGCCACAAAGAAGGGCAATGCTTTCGAAAAAATGGGGTTCTGAAGGAGATGATGCAATATGCTTTGTTTACAGGAAAAGGGGAAACTGGCGTTAATCCTCTGCCGCTGCAACTTTTGTATCACTGGGGACGATCTCCAAATGAACCGAGCCCCAGCACACTAACACCGGAACATATCATTCAGCAACAGAGCACTCAGTTGGCCGCTTTGGCAACAGAACTGGCCGCTCTCCGACTAAGATCCTCTGCCCGCACTCCTCAACCTCTTACGCCGGCTCTGAAACTGCAGAAACAAAAACAAGAACTGCTACAAAAGCTAGCGGAGCTGGAGCAGCAGACCACGTTGGGTGGAGATGACGATGACCTGATGGGTTGGGATATGGAGCCTCCAAAGGCTCAACATGCTAGGACATTTCTGTCCGAAGCATGGAACGTTGGTGTAGGGGACAGTCGCAGGCAACTGCACTCTACAACGTCATCCCAAAGAAAAGACAAACAACCGATAGAACAAAAAGACCACAGTGGCAAAGCCACCGGCCCCTTATCCTTTACCCCGCGAGCAGTCCTTCTAAACAGTAACATTGGACTGGGACTGAAGCCAACTAACCCGCCTCCTCCGGCTCCGAAGAAACTTCCTCCCGGTTTTGAAGATTACAAGAAGACACAGCCGAAAGGAAATACTTCAACCACTGAAACAGATCAGGAGTGGTTCGACAGATACATGGCGGAGAGACCGTCCACAGATCCGCCAGTTACACCTCCTACGGGGAATTCTGACGTAGAGAGTGAGGAAGCAGGGGGGGGGGAACAGGAGAAATCGGAAGACGAGGACTCACCCATTTCATCGCCCAAAGCTCTCCCTCCTTCCTCCAAACCGGCAGTTATGCTAGTACGACACTTGATGCCCTACGCCTTGACGCATGTCAAAACGCTGGCTTCCTCCCACAATCTGCCCGAAGAAACCCTCATTCAGGCATTAGGGGAAGAGATTCACACTAGGAGGGAAAGGGCCGCGTTGGCAGAACCGCCCAAGACAGTCTTCATGTCGGCAGAACCAAAAACTTCTATGGCAGATAGGGATTATAAGACCCTTTCGGTGGCTCTTATTCTCAACAGGACGGGAAATTTTAAACTTAATGGATACGGCGGGTACCAGGATGCAGTGGTGGATACCGGAGCTCTTCCAAACTTAATAACTACATCAGCGCTACAACAAATGCCCGAGGAACTCCGGCCAAAAATCAGTCCAAGTGACATATGCTTGAGCACAGTCAGCAGTGGCAGCCAACCAGTATATGGGATCATAAAAGCCATGGAAATCGAATTTGCTGACGACGCAGGCCAGCACGTGCAGATTCGGCTTCCCTTCCTAGTGGTGGAAGGTAAGCAATTTGAAATTTTGCTGGGTATGGCTACGTGGACAAGGTTGAACATGGAGTTGAGCTTATGGAAGGAACAAGTTACAGTCTCAGACCCTGAGGATCCGGAAGGCACAAAAGTGGTGGTCCCCTTGGATTTGTGGAACCGGGGAAAAACGACTGTTCCGGTGTCTGGATGCTATCCCGTCTACTCTGCCTCAACCCCCTCGGAGCTGTTCAATTACTCTAACGATATCGCTGATTCTATCTAGCAATTCCCTATTTCCAAGCGGTGGGAAAGGGAGTATCAGAACCGATTGGTACAGATGGCCACACTTCGGCGGGAAGTGGACAGGAGCTTGGCTGCAATATCACCCGGAGCAGCAAAAGTCCCCCGGTCGGAACTTCCAACAATTCCTAACAAAGGGAAAGACTTCAATCGACAAGTGGTGTCACTACAAATCCCGCTTTCAGGACTTAGGATTCTATCCCTATTTTCTGGCATTAGTTCCGATCTGGAAGCCGTCCTGAAAGCTGGATACCAAGTAGAAACTTACTCGGCAGTCGAGATTGACCCGGACGCCCGTGCAGTCAGTGAGTACCGCCTGCAACAGCTGCACCAACTTTACCCACAGCAACTCCCGGTGTCCGCCATGTCTAACTCTCATCGCACGCTTCCCCAGAATGTGGACAATATCACGGATTCCCATTTGGAAAAGCTCGGAAGGGTAGACCTGGTGGTCGCGGGATGGCCATGCCAGGGGTATTCGTTAGCAGGACAGGGCCGAGGACACCAAGACGTCCGTAGCAGAACTTTCTTTCAAATGACCAGACTAATAACAGGGTTACAGGAACGCCAGGACACACCAGTGGGGTACGTCTTGGAGAACGTTCACCCCACAGATGATAAGAGAAAACAGGTAGTCAACAGCTGGAACCAAGTGACCAAGGTTCTAGGAACTCCAATAGTTTTTGATGCAGCTCAGATAGGATCCAGAGCCCACAGAGTTCGGGCATATTGGACCAACTTGGTTCCTCTTCCAATCCTCCAACAGCTGTTGAGACAACAGGTTCCGGATCCCAACATCACAGTCCAACAGATCCTCGGACCGGGGCGAATGGCCACACCGGTGACCACAGCCGACAAAGCACCCTTCTTCTGTTGTAATAAGCCCGGATATCCACGGAGGGCCCTACCAACTCTGGTATCTTTTCCTAACAGCCACGCTTACCGGAAAGGCGCACCAGGAATGATCTTTGACAGTACCACCACCACGTGGACAGCGCCGAATATTGCAGAACGGGAACAAGCAATGGGATTTCCACAGGGAACCACAGCTGCGCCAGGGGTATCGGCCTCAAAAAGGTGCAGTTTAATCGGACAAAGTATGGATTTAAATGCAATTTCCTGGGTGCTGCAACATTCTCTTGCATTCTCAAGCCTTCAGTCTCCACAATCACGGACAACATACCTTCAAGCTCCACAGTTGTTGGCCATGCAAGCAACTCTAAAGCTTGAGGGGGGGAGAGAGACAAGGAGGGAAAAATTCACATTCACCAAATTCCCAGGAACTCCCTCAGTGGGGGGGAGCAATGGCACACTGGACATAGGAGTTTCCTTAGTGGGGGGGAACGGAGTCTCAGAACAGGACAGCTTAGAGGAAGTTGTCAGCAGCAGCGTTTTAACAGCCGAACAAAGGACAGACCCACTGGTAGAGCTGAACTTCGACATCTCTCTCTTGGGGAGACCACCGGAAGCATTGGCGGCAGTGGAACCCGGGAAGATGGACTGGACTTTAGGGGAACAGCTAGACCCACAGCTAGGCCCGGCTCTCCAAGCTGTTAGAAGAGAACTGGCAAGTGTTCGCCTGGTCTGACACAGATGTAGGGATCTATAAGGGAACTCCTTTTTGGATTGACCTGATTAACGAGACGGCTACTGTTTGGCAGAAACAGTACCCTTTCAGTTTCAAGGAGAAGGAGTTCATCACTTCAAAGATGCAGACTTTGGTGGAAGCTGGTCTGGTTCAGGTGAGTACAGGACTACATGGGTTTGCCTCACCAACCGTGCTCCCGCCAAAGAAAGACTCCTCCGGAAAAACTGTAGATTTCCGAATGTGTGGGGACTATCGGATGCTCAACGCGGCGACGGTCTCCGACCGTTATCCTATGCCTACCCCGGAAGAGATTTTCGACGCTCTTGCTAGGGCCACCATTTACTCTACTTTGGATATGAAAAATGGATTCCACCAGATTGCAATGGAGCCGAAACACCGAGAGAGGAATGCTTTTTGGGCCGGATCCACACTATATGAATGGTTGTACATGCCATTTGGCCTCAAGAATGCACCTGCCAAATTCCAACGGGCCATGGACGATGCTCTCCAGGGAATTGATTTCGCACGGTGTTATATCGACGATGTTATTATTTTCTCCAAGACATTCGAAGAACACTTGGAGCACATACAGATCGTTCTCCGGGCACTCCAAGCAGCGGGCTTGAAGTGTCACCCGGGGAAGGGCATCTTTGGGGTGCAGAAAATTATTTATCTGGGTCATGAGGTGACTCCCGGGACAGTGGGTCCCCACATGGTGAAGGTGGCTGCCCTAGACGCCCTTCCACCCCCGCAGGACATTTCTGCTCTTCGTACTTTCCTGGGCCTTGCCAACTATTACCGGCGGTTTATTCCTGAATTCAGTAGCCACGCTCAGCCATTGAACCAATTGTTGCGAAAGGACCAGGAGTGGCAGTGGAAGGAAGAACAGCAGATAGCGTTCCAATTCCTGAAGGATTCCCTCAAACAGCATCCTGTGCTCCGGATGCCCGATCACCAGCGGCCTTTTCTCCTTTATACAGATTGGAGCAGGTTCGGATTGGGAGCAGTTTTGGCTCAATTGGACGATGCAGGGGCTGAGTACGTAGTGGCCTACGCAAGCCGGAGTAATAACAGAGCCGAGGGGAATTACAGCAGTTACCATGGGGAATTACTCGCCGCGGTTTGGGCCATCCAGCACTTCCGGCCTTACCTCTATGGAGTACACTTCACCCTTATTACGGATCACCAGCCCCTCAAATGGATCATGGAGAACAGTAAGTTGACTGGAAAGCTGGCCAGATGGGTTCTCATCTTGCAGGAATATGATTTCAGCATCATCCATAGAGCCGGGGAGATTCATGGGAATGCCGACGGACTCAGCAGGAATCCGGACCCTTCCACCAGAGACTCTACTGGGGCGCGGCACGACGAGGACCCTGAGCTCAGTCTGGGACTTATCCGGGCTTCCTCTGCTTTTATTTGGCTGCCTCGGGCCGAAGGAGAACTGTCAACTTTTGCTGCAGATGTAGAGGGGCAGGCCCCCATTGGAGCCGGTCGGAAGGATATATGGAATGACAACGATTCCCTCCAATCTATCCAAAATGGCTCTCCTCTACCCCACCTTGCCGGGAGTAAATTGTCCCGTGTTCAGAACCGAATGGCGGCTTATGAATGGGACCGAGGCATCCTTCTCCGGAAATGGGCCGATGGGACGAGGAAAGTGGTTCCTCCTCCGGCAAATCGGGAAACGCTCATTGTTCGGCTTCACCAGCAATGCGGGCACTTCGGACAGAAACGAACCACCTCGCTAGTCACAGGGTCGTATTGGTGGCATGGGTTACGGGCCCAGGTCAATCGTGTGGTGCAGACGTGCCCTTCCTGTGACCGGGTAAAAGCAGCTTTTGACAAAAAGGGTGGGACTGAGCTTCACTCCCTCCCCATCCGGGGGATGTTTTACAGGTGGTCACTTGATCTGCTAGGACCACTTCCCACTAGCCGGAGGGGGAACCGTTTTGTTCTGGTCATGATTGAACACTTCTCCAAATGGATTGAATTGGTGGTTCTTCCCCGAAAGGAGTCCAAAGCTATCGCGGACGCATTCTTGCAGAGAGTGTTGTCTCAATTTGGAGCACCGGCCGAAGTTCTGACGGATCAGGGGTCAGAGTTTGCCGGAGAATTTTCTAACCTTCTGGAGAAGTGCCTCATTGACCACAGGTTGACCAGCCGAGACCACCCCCAAGCCGACGGATTGGCCGAGAGGTGCGTACAGACAGTGAAGCGGTCACTACGGAAATATGCGGTAGAAGAGGATTTGGGGGAATGGGACACACGGGTACCTTGGATTGCCATGGGGTACAGGTTCAGCAGGCAGGCATCTCTCCACTCCTATAGCCCTTACTTCATTCTCTTCGGTAGACATCCCATCCTACCAGGGGCTGCGTCGGCTCAGGCGGTTGTGCTTCCGGAGATGGACAACCGGGGGACGGTAGAGAAATTGATTGCCGACAGGGCCAAGGTATTTCAGCGGGAAATACCTCTGGCCATGGGCAATTTACAGGCTGCTCAGCACAGAGATCAACTCTGGTATTCCCAACGACGGAGCGGCAATTATGTCCCACGACAACGGCGATTCGTGCCCGGGGATTTTGTGTATCGCATGCAACAGAAGAAGGATACTTTGGACATTTCGGCCGGACGGGTGATTCTGAAAGTTGTGGAGGTATCAAACAAAGGGGTTCTTACCTTGGAAGGGAAGGATGGCCGCAAAATTAAAGAAAATCAGATCAATGTGGCTCCTTGCCATCTACGAGGGTTGGAGGATGAACCCACTTTCCACCTCACTTACTTTGCAGATCCTCCAGCCTGTTCCTCTGCCTGCCCTGTGTCCTCCGTACCTGACCTCCTGTTGGTGTGTGACCACTGTCACCAGGGGTGGCATGACTGCTGCCTACCTCTGAATTGGGAGCCCCGCTCTCAACCCGCAAATCAGTGGTTCTGTGGGGACTGCGAGTTTGGCGGCTAATCTGTCTAATCCTCTTAGTCACGTGGGACTAAGAGGGGGGGGGGGAAATCTGGGGGGGTATAGGGTACTTTTTCTTTTCCACTCCATTCCTCCTTACTATCTATGCATATCCCTGGGGGGGAAAGGAACAGAGATGGGCATTGTCACAGATCCGGGAAAGCATCAGCATTGGGGTGGATTGCAGGTTTCTCATGCACACCTCCTTGGACATCTTACCTGAACCTCCCGGTTCCCTGGCACGCTCGACATCTCCGCAGTCTTCACGGTCGCCGCTCCGGGTGTCGTGGTAATAAGAGCAATAGGAGTAATAGGTGTCTCTTTCTCTTTCATTTTTTTGGAAACACTGTTGTCCTCATCATCTGTCTCCTCTGCAGCAGCAGATGCTGTTGTAGAAAAACCTTATTCCACCAAACCCTGGTGGAGTTCCCTAAGGTACGTTTCACTTGTCCACTGATAATACCCTAGTATCGTATTTCGCACAAAGCCCCTGTCATCGTGGCTTCCCAATAGATGAACCCAAATCTATTGAAGATGGGCACCCTAGAGGGTGGGCCCATAACATGCAATTTTGTGTCCTCCATTGGACTACATAATTATGGAAGCCTCTAAGTAGTTTTTAGCTTACCCACTTTTATCCACAACCACTACTGCCCAAGTAGACAAAATGATAATCTGACTGCACCCTTGTGTAGTCTGGACTCCTTTAAGTCTGTAGCAAAAAGAATCAATAAAAACGGCCAACCACCCGATAAGTTATGAGGTGGCAAACATGCCAATTTATACAAACTCTCAAAGGGAGAGGTGACTGACTACTAAAAAATGCTAAGTCCTATCTCCCTCTCACAATCCCTATCTACTACAACTACAATACGACCCAATCAAATCACTGTAAAATACAGAAAGGTACTACGGCTGACGTCTTTTTTGTACGGCATGTGTACGACAGGCCATTGAGTGGACGAGTGTCCACATTTTACTCATCCTGATGTTCTTCGGAATTATCGAGACCAAATATTATCTCTCTACGTGGCCCCAGGTCATGCCACGTCCAAAAAAGCCAAAGTGACCATTCCGAGATCTTTGCGGCGATATGTGCCGTTGGATCGAACATCGACATTAAATGTTAGTCGTTGAAACAAATGTCCGATTCATTTGATTCGTGCGGGATAATGTTCGCACTAAAAATTAACTAGTTCTATGTCCCTTCATTCGTAATTCTGTTAATCGGTTAAAAGATCATAATATAGTTGAAGTAAATATCACACCCTATATATTGTAACGAACTCTTACGCCAGACCAGTTAGAGCTAACGGCTACGCCTCGCTCTGCCAGTCAGAGGTACCAGTCCTGCCAAACTCAACCTTTTGTTAAGAGAGACTTATGTCACTTTATAATCTTGTCTATGGAGCTGAGGCAGCCATAGCTCCACTACAGTCTCTCTCCTTCAATGACTACAATAAGTACGGTGGATAAAAGAAAGAGGTGGAGGCAAACTGTTTGCGTTTTTTTTTTTCTACTATGCTATTTAGACCTAGAAAATACTCCATAAATCAAGTGATTTCAGCAAATTCTAGTGTGCAAACTTTTTGAAATCATTCTACGGGCTCAAGCGGGCCCCGAGGCAATGGAATCTAAAATTATATGAGTACCTAACTAGTGTTAGTTCCACTAAGATAAGCTCTGATCACTCAGTTTATGTTATGGAAGGAGATGATTGAACAATTTTTCTTGTTGTATATGTTGATGACTTGTTGATTTTTTCAAAAACAATTGAGGGGGTTAACAAAATCAAAACAGCCCTAAAATCTAGATTTGAAATGAAAGATTTAGGTGAGGCAAATTATATTGTTGGTATAGAAGTAGAAAGATATAGAAGTAAAGGATTATTAGACTTACACAGAAAGTGGCTATAGAGAATATGCTAAAAACAATTGACAATAAGGATGTGATGGGAGAAGCCACTCCTATGGAATTCAGAAAAAAATTAGAGAGAGCACAAATAGACTCACGTATTATTAAGAGAGAGAGTCTAGAAATAGGGGAGTCAGAATTTAGGGAAAAGATTCCCTATAGACAGATCGTTAAGAGTCTAATATATTTTATGAATTGCACATGTCCGAATATTGCGGCACCACTAGAGGCTGTAAGCAGGAGTCTTCAAAATCCAAGAAAATCATATTGGGAGGCAGCAAAACGAGTCCTTGGCACGTACGAGAGAGTTTAAGCTAACTCTAGGAGGGGACGAAGTAAAACTTCAAACGTGGGATGATATCATCTATGGTGGGATGCCCAGGCAATCAACAACAAGATATGTTTTACAAGTCGAAAACGGAATGTGCTGCAAGAGCAGCAAGTTTCAGAAGATCACTGCCCAGTCAACAATGGAGGCAGAATACATAGTTGCATGCTTAGCCATCAAGGAATCATTATAGGTTAAATATATGCTTCAAAAACTTGGCTTCATGCAAATTGGTGCGCAAACACTATGGTGTGACAATTACGCTGCCATTGCCTTTGCATCTAATACTGCACATCATTTTAAAAGCAAGCATATAGATATCGTACTACATTTTGTTCGAGAAAAGGTCTTTGCTAAAATTCTGAAACTTTGTAATTTACCGGATGAGAAAATGGTGGTTGACATGTTGACAAAAGCTCTACCTGCTCCTAAGTTACAATTTTGCAAAGATGTATGTGGGTTGAGGGGTTAAGAGAGTCTAAAGCTTTAGAGGAGTGTTAATTTATAAAAGCTTTTTTGATCTCTATAATCTGTGAGAGAAAAATACAGGACTTGGAAACAATTTCAGAATATGTTTTAGAATTAGTATACCTTTACTATCTAGTGTTGTTCTACAAACACCGTTGCAGGAGGAGAACCACCAGTAGTGGTGGAAGTAGACATTAAAACAGTTGAAACTATCAAAACACCTACTCAACAGCCAACTTTGATCCAACACAAAATATGACTCAAAAGGCCAATATGCCTCAAATTTGTCACAGTGATACACAACACAGTAAACTTACAATTACCAAAATTGCAGCCCAAATGACCCAGTAAACCATAAGATATGATGTCTGGATGTTTCCCAAAAACAACCCTTAGAAAATCATATTCCCAAAACTGGATACTACAAAATTGGCTAAGTCCTAAATTGGCTAAGACCTAAACTATATACTCACAATGAGTTTCTTCTGGTCACACTAATTCGGGTAACTGTACTACAAAACTATCTTGACTTATGACAAAGTATCCAGCCTGTACTTTACTGTACCGTGAGTACCTCCAAAAACCTAATTATTATTTTCCAAAAGCCTAATTACTGAAACACTATTTTTTTATTACACTAAACTACAAAACAATGTTCTTCAAATATTTTCAAATAGCGAACCTTACAATAAATATTTCAGGTGCTTAGTCAGCGGTGGTTGCTAAAGTCCAGCTGACTGTGGCATTGTAGTACGAAGCACCTGAGTGCTTAGTCACTTGTGGTCCCACGTGAATCACGCTTGTGGTCCCAAGTGAATCACGGTTGTGGTCCCAGGTGAATCGCGTCCGTTGGCACGAATTCAATCAATGATCATAACGTCGAACCGTACCATATATTTCCGAAATAACCGGTTCAGATTCCGTTCGTTTGATCCGGTGAATCCAATCGTCTCCTGCGTGACGCGTGTAACTGATTGTCGGCGCCACTCCGTAAAACTTGCATACGTTTCTCTTGCGACGCGCGTCCCTGTAAAAGTACAATACACTCTATTGTACTTTTGCTACTGTAATACTAAATAAGGTAAGTACTACAACAGACTACTTAGAAAATATTCTAAGTTATTCTAGTGTCCTCTCACAACCCTATCTACTGAAATAAAGATTTCTAATTTTCAACACTCCCCTAAATCTTCCCCTAAATCTTTAGACTCAGTTACTCACTTAGTCCAATAGCCTCTCTGCAAAACTGTAACTTAGGAGCACGAAGGGCTTTTGTTAACATGTCCGCCACCATCTTCTCGTTCGGTAAATAACACAATTTAATGACTTTTGCAAGTACTTTTTCTTTGACAAAGTGAAGTCTAACATCCATGTGTTTGCTCTTAAAGTGATGGCTGGGGTTAGAGGCAATTGCAATGGCTGCCTGGTTGTCACATCAAATAGCGTGAGGACCTGTTTGCATATATCCAAGTTCCTGTAAAATGGATTTGACCCATAAGAGCTCCTTGGGGGCGGAAGCTGCTGCCATATATTCTGACTCCATTGTGGATTGAGCTGTAACCTTTTGTAATTTGCTACTCCAGCAGCAAGTTCCATCTCCAATCTTCAGAACAAAGCCGGTTGTAGATTCCCGGCTTGGCATGTCTCCATAGGTAGCATCGCTCCACGTCTGTATTTTCACCTCTCCTCCGAGTACAAGCTTAAGATTTCGAGAACATGCAAGATACCTCAACACCCTTTTTGCCATTCTCAGTCTGTCTGTTTAGGATTCTGCAGACTTCTACTCAAGACTCCCACAGCTGCTACAATGTCGGGTCTCGTATAATTCATAAAATATATAAGACTTTCAACTACCTCTCTATATGGCTTTGAAGCCATAAACTCTTCCTCCCTTATCTCTAAACTCTTACAAACCATTATGCTGAGTCTGAATCAATTCCTTCCAATTTTTGCTTGAATTCCATGGGAGTTACAGATCCCTTTACATCTTTCATTTCAAATTTTCCCAGCATGTTACCTATTGCTTCTTTTTGAGTCAACATAATCAATCTTTTGTTTTTGTCTCTTTCTACCTATATACCTAAAATATACTTGGCCTCACCGAGGTCTTTCATCTCAAACTTAGACCTTAAAGCCGCTTTAATGCGGTTAATTTCATCCAGTGACTTACTTATTAATAATAATTCATCCACATATACAGCAATGTTTAGTATCCCATCCTCCCCTTGTAAGACATATGCAGAATGATCTGAGCTAATTCTCTTAAAACCTAGCCCAGTCAAAAACTGATTTAACTTCAAATCCCATTGACGCGGGGCTTGTTTTAGCTAATACATAGATTTCATCAACTTACACACTAATTCTTCCTTTCCTTTTTCTACATATATTTCAGGTTGCTTCATATAAATGGTTTCTTCTAACTCTCTATGCAAGAAGGTTGTTTTAACATCCATTTGATGTATTTCCATATTCTCTATAGCCGCTAAACTTAGCAAAATTATGACAGTGAGAAATCTGACAACTGGAGAGAAGGTTTCTTCAAAGTCAATACTTTCTTTCTGATTGTACCCTTTGGCCACTAGTCTGGCTTTATACCTTTCAATGGTGTTGTCCGGGTTCAGCTTCACCTTGAATACCCATTTGCTGCCGATGGCTTTTCTGCCTGGAGGAAGATCCACCAGCTCCCATGTCTGCGCTTCCATAATAGACTTCATTTCATCGTTTGCCGCCCCGATCTACTGATTTCTCTCAGGTGATGAGAAGGCCTCTTGAATTATTAGAGGCTCCTCTGTAGCTGCAAAAAAAGCAAAGTGAGAGAGCAAAGTGAGAGTTTGCTTGCAGGTGGCTGCTAGATCTCTTTCCCCCCGGAAATTCTGAGGGTGAAATCGTCGACAACCTCTGATTTTTCAGCTTTGTTTGTACAGTAACTTGAGCTGGTACTGACTGTGTAGCAGTTCCTTCAGTCTGAGTTGTAATTTGTGGTGAAGCATCTTGCGAACGCACCAGAGGAACTGAAGGAACAGGTGTCCCACTTGCCGGTGGAAAGTAGACTCGCTGTGTATGGTGAAAAATAACATATTCCTGTTTTTCCTTTTTCCTGTTGATCTGGCACTTTAAATAAGTCAACCAAATCCTGTTCATCTTTAATCTGGATATTTCTATTTCTCAAATACAAAAACTCTATATCCTTTTGCATTATCATCATACCCCATGAAAATCCCAAGTAAGCCCTTAGCCTCCAGTTTCCATCTATCCTATGAAGTGTCTAGAATAAAGCACTTGCTATCAAAGATCTTAAAGTGACTAACATCAGGTTTTTCTCCTGTCCAAAGCTCATAAGGTGTAGTGCTAACAGATCTAGAAGCAATTCTGTTATTAATATAAACAGCCCAGTTAAGTGCTTCAACCCAAAATGTCAAATCTAACCCTTTATCTGTATGCATGGACCGAGCACTCTCTTTCACTGTCCTATTTAGTCTTTCATAAACACCATTTTGTTCCGGTGTATATGGAACTGTAAGATTGTGACTGATACCTTCATGAAAGAGAAATTCTTCGAATTTCTTTGATGTGTATTCTCCCCCATTTTCCGATCTCAGCGCCAAGATCGGAACTCCATGAAGCTTTTCCGCCCACGCCTTGTAGTGTTTGAAGTGAGTAAACACTTCACTTTTATGCTGCATGAAGTAAACTTTGGTGTACCTCGAGTAGTCATCTGTAAATGTGACCATATAGTGGACGCCTCCAGCCAAAGCCACTTGTGAAGGACCAAGAACATTAGAATGTATTAGCTGCAAAACTCTTTCCGATCTGTGGTTTGTTTCTTGTGGAAATTGCAATTTGTGGATCTTGCCAAGTGAACAACCATCACATGATTTTATAGGATGAGAGGTGAGAGAAACTCCATTAACTTTTCCCGAATTCACCATTTTCTTTAGACTATTATAATTCATGTGTCCTAATCTTTTATGCCACAACTCATTATCAGATTGGACACTGGAGTAGAGAACATAATTTTCCTTATATTCAGCCATGTCCATCCGGTACATTTTGCTAGCATCTCTAGTTCCTGTTACCGCTACTTTTCCTTTCTTGCTAACAACCTTTCTACCTCATTTCAGAATGACTTCAAAGCCTTGGTTCTCCACTAAAGATGTAGAGAAAAAATCTTTTTAAAGTCTGGAACATACAAAACATTGTGAAGAGTTCTCTCTACCGACTTTCCTCCCACATCTACCATCAAAGATACATCACCGCGAGCTGAGGTTTGAACACTCATGCCCCAAGCATAGTAGATACTCTTTGGAGGTGTTTGCTGCAGATTTGTAAAAGCCGCCTTGTTCCAGCACATGTGGACGATGCTCCCGTGTCCATGATTCATCCTGCATCCTTGGGACCCTCCATGACTGCCGCCATAGCAAATAACTCCTCCTCTTGCTCTAGCTCAGAGACTCATCTGCATCTGTTGCATGTGTATCAGTTGCATCAGTTTGAAGCTGAAAATAGATCAGTTGCATCAGTTTGAAGCTGAAAAAATAGCATTTCCACGGGTAAGATTTACAGAAAAGCCTCTGTGATATTGGCTTTGCTGCCAACCTGGCCTGTTTAAACATGTCTCATTAGCCTTTTTCAGCTTAGGACAGTACCTGTATCCGTGACCCTTCTCAAAACAATAGAAACAACTAGTAGAAGATTGTCTATTTGTGCTCTGATTAAACTGATTAAACTGATTCTGATTCTGGTTAAACTGATTCCTATTCTGATTAAACTGATTTCTTTTGTCAAAGTCTGTGGCAAAAGCTTCAACCTTTCCTTCTCTTTCAAGGAGTTTGGTATTAGACTCTTCCTCCAATATAAGATTATATGCTAATTGAAATGACCAACTAGCTTTATCATGACTCTTTAACTGAGCAGACACACCTTTCATGCTACTAGGAAGACCTCTAATAAGCAAAGCTGCAACTCAGGAAATGACCCCTCATCACAATAGTGTGCATGAATAAGTGCACGAAAGTTGTCACAATACTTGACCATAGTTCCCCCCGAGTACTTGTGCCCCCAAATTTTTCCAGCCACCATGAGCTCCTCATGGACGTGCGCTTTCTCAAAAGCAGATTTCAGTGATGTCCAAATCTCCCTCGCCTTCTTTATTTTCAGTCGAGACATGACCAAATTTTCTGAAATACAAAGAATTAGATTGTTCCTTGCCATTGAATTCTTTTTCGCCCAACTTTGATCTGTTTCATCAAGGGAGCCATCCAAGACCCCTAATAAGTGAGCAGTTTCAAATGAAGATTCAACCATCGCCGCCCAGTACGCATACTTTTGGCCATTGAAGATAGGAATTCCTGACGAAAGGCCCATAGCCTGTTGTTCTTCAACCACCGTTGCAAGAGAAGAACCAGCAGTAGTAGTGGAAGTAGACATTAGAAACAACACTCAACAACCAACTTTGATCCGACACAAAATATGATTAAGGCCAAATGCCTCAAAATCCGACACAAAATATGACTCAAAAGGCCAAAATGCCTCAAATTTGCCGCAGTGATACACAACACACAACACAGTAACTGCCAATTCCCAAAATTGCAGCCCAAATGACCCAGTAAACCATAAGATATGATGTCTGGAAGTTTCCCAAAAACTGCCCTTATAAAATCATATTCCCAAAACTGGATACTACAAAATTGGCTAAGACCTAAACTATATACTCACAGTGAGTATCTTCTGGTCACACTAATTCAAGTAACCGTACCACAAAACTATCATGACTTATGACAAAGTATCCAGCCTGTACTTTACTGTACCGTGAGTACCTCCAAAAACCTAATTATTATTTTTTTAAAACCTAATTACTGAAACACTATTTTTTTATTACACTAAACTACAAAACAATGTTCTTCAAATATTTTTAGATAGCGAACCGTACAATAAATGTTTCAGGTGCTTAGTCAGCGGTGGTCGCTAAAGTCCAGCCGACTGTGGCAGTGTAGTATGAAGCACCTGCGTGCTTCGTCACTTGTGGTCCCACGTGAATCACGCTTGTGGTAAAGTCCAGCCGACTGTGGTAGTGTAGTATGAAGCACCTGAGTGCTTCGTCACTTGTGGTCCCACGTGAATCACGCTTGTGGTACAGGTGAATCGCGTCCGTTGGCACGAATTCAATCAATGATCATAACGTCGAACCGTACCATATATTCCGAAATAACCGGTTCAGATTCCGTTCGTTTGATCCGGTGAATCCAATCGTCTCCTGCGTGACGCGTGTAACTGATTGTCGGCGCCACTCCGTAAAACTTGCATACGTTTCTCTTGCCGACGCGCGTCCCTGTAAAAGTACAATACACTCTATTGTACTTTTGTAAAAGTACAATACACTCTATTGTACTTTTGCTACTGTAACACTAAATAAGGTAAGTGTAACACTAAATAAGGTAAGTACTACAGCAGACTACTTAGAAAATATTCTAAGTTATTTTAGTCTCCTCTCACTGCCCTATGAAATAAAGATTTCCAATTTTCAACAGTCCGCACACATTCACGCACACCCGTCCGCGTGCGTGCTCTCGCGCGGGCAGGCGTTTGTGTGTGTGTTCGTGCCGTGTGTGTGTGTGTGTCTGTGTGTTTTCATTACAAATTCTATTAAGTTTTTTTTGCCAAAAAGTGATTGTTTGTCGCTATTAGCTTTAAATTTGTTTTGGGCAGTCAAAATCCTTTCCGGATGAAAAATCAGTAATCTGCTTTATGAAAAAAAAATCTTCTTTTCGATTTTTTTTTAGTGCAAGTGTGATAAATGGTGCTTTCCGTCTTTTTAATAATCGATCAGTATTGTTTGATATGCCCAATAAAGATATATCAGTCCAATACGTTGTTTATGGCGATCCTCAAGAAATAGATCTTGTATATTTCTCGAAAAAGGTTTTGCCCAGTACCACATAAGTGATTAGTGAAGTAGAAACAGGAAGCTAAAGGACTACTGTCCTTTTTTGCACACATAAACTGGCGTGGACCAAGCCTCAGTGAGAGTATTAATTTGACATAGTTTTTGATCGTGAAATGTTTCTTGTCTTTTAGTATTGGCCTTTAAATGTATAGGTGTGGTTTTTAAACATTTGGTCCAGGGAAAAAGTTATTCTGATGGTTTGGTTGCTCAAAAAAAAACAGAATGTTGCGACTCAATTGCTTTCCCTCATGTCATGGGTGGTGGAAAACAGATTCTTTTGGGACAATCGGATATCCAAGGTTGGGGAGCTTTTGTAAAGGTAAGCAAATGAAGTGTTTTAATGTGAAGTGGACATTTTTTTTTTCTCTTCAAATGTGATGTTTTTAAGATATTAACAAACTAAAATTGTGATCTTTCTTCCCGATGGAAAAAAAAACAGATTCGCAGCCAACTAAAATTTCCAGCTTTACTAGCTAAAATTCCTGCTTTTATTCTGAATTAAAAAAACAAGGGTTCCTGGCAAATTAATATTTTCAGCGTATCAAACTGATAAACTACATCTTCACCCTAATAATCTGGGTTATACTTTTTGGACGTCCCTTACATGTAAATACTATGAAAAAATTGGACGAGGTTTGTGCACTGCAAATTTCATCATATCTTGATTGTTGAACATTCAAATAGTCTGTTTTGTAAATACCAATGTTGCCCTATTTTTTTAAACATTTCCGTGGCCCTTTTTTATACTGGTTTTTAAACTACTCATATAGCCTATTTTTTAAATTGGCCACACATCCCGATTATTTAAACATCCATGTATTCCAGTTTTTTTTGAAATCCACACGCCCCAATTTTCTAATAACACATAATTTCACTACGGTTTGTACTATTTTTGGTATCCAAAAAAAATATTTTGAACGGTTCATGTGCTGATGGCAAGTCTGAATGTAGAAAAGTGGAAAATTAAGCGAGTTAGTCTCGTTAGCACTACTAGTGATAATAGAGAGTTTTTTGGGGGTTTTAAAGGTCTATTGTTACTATATCCTTGTTGTGACATTTATCTGAATCCTCTCAATTTTTTTGAGACTAAGAGGTTTTGTTGTTTTGTATTTTTTAGGAATTGTCTAACAAAGTTGATTTCTTATGCAAATGGGTAAAGAATGGAATGGAGTGGAATGGATTGGAACATGAATTGTCTAGAACTGTGGTTTAATATGGTGGAACGAGGTTTCCATTGATTGTTTGTTTACATACATTAATGTGAGTGTACAAGATAAGTTTTTGTGTGAACCTTTCGACATAGAATTTCTTTATGATGAAATAAACATGTTGTTAGTTTTTGTGTGTTGTGAACTCAAATCATTATGATATATAACAACTTTGGGTTCCCAAACTTCGTACAATTCAACGAAGCCTTTTCTGTTGAATTTGATTTTTTCAGTCCTCGGTTGCTAAGAATGAATACATAGGGGAGTATACGGGAGAGTTGATATCTCATCAAGAGGCAGATAGACGAGGAAAGATTTATGATCGCGTTAACTCTTCCTTTCTTTTTGATCTTGATGATCAGGTTAGTCTGTTGACCACTGTCTCCTTCTGTCTCTATAAGTTTATCTTCAATATTGTCTCCATAATTTTAGTTTGGATACTAACTCCATAGTTTTAATGGTCAATACTGTCTCCATAGTTTCAGCGCAAATTCTGTCTTGATAGCTTGATCTTCTATACTGTTTCCATTATTTTATGTCAAATACTGTCCCCACATTACAGTTTTCACTTCAATTGTCTTCTTAAATTAATCTTTTCAATTGTCTTCATGCTTTAAAGCTTCAATTCTGTTTGCGTAGTTTGAGCTTCAATACTGTCTCCGTAATATTTTGCCTTCACGACTATCTTTATAATTTAATCTTCTTGAACTTTGTCTCCGTAGTTTTGTCTTCTATACTATCTCTATAATTTGACCGTCAATTGCTATCTCCATAATTTTAAGCTTCAAAACTGTTTCCATGATTTCAGCGCCAGTGTTGTCTCCATAATTTCATCTCAAACTGTCTCCACAATTATATCTCAGATAGACTAAGAAAAATAAAATTGAGTAAAGCGGCATACTGGCAACAATTAACTTGGCTCGAGGGGTGGGGGGAGTGGGATTATTATCCCAAATGCACAGTATGTCCTTGATGCTTGTCGTAGAGGAAACAAGTTGAAATTTGCGAATCATTCCCCAACTCCAAACTGTTATGCAAAGGTGAGCTTTGCTTTCCCTTTGTTAAGTCATTTTTTTACATGTTCTGGTAACTGAATTTTGAGCGCAAATTCTGAAATGGAAATGTAACGGTTATGAGAAGGCCTCCCTGGCTCTCCCCTTCTTATCCTGTCGCTCTCTCGTTCTCATCCTCTCGCTATCACCTTCTTATCCTCTCTCTCGCTTTTTTGTCGTCTCTCTGTCGCCTTCTTATCGCTCATTCATTTTCAAAAGTACCTTCCATTTATGCCTTTTTTCCATTTGAGGGTTCCTTTTGCTTGAGTTGCTATCTAGGTAAAAGTTACACAGTTCACTAGGATTGTTGTACCGTGGTCCACACTGTTTATAGGCTGGGTCCATTCATATTTTACATGGTAGTGTACTTTGCTGAATCTGTTCAAGAAAAGGTCCGAGTTTGTAGAACCCCCCATTCCTGGATAAAGTTTGGGCTAATTTTGTGTGGACTAACTATTAGGCACGATCGTAAAAATATCAACTCTCTCCATTTTTTACTGCCAATGGAGATACATTTGTTTAAAATACAAGCTCCATCTGCACTATGATTGAATATAGAATACTGAGACTGAATATTGAATACTGAATATCCAATCCTGAATACTGAATACTGAATGCCATATTGTTTGGACTGAAAATAATAGGAGTCCAACTTGTTGTTCCTTTGGCCTACTAAGACCGCGGAAACATCCAAAACTATTACATCACCGATGAGCATAATAACTTCCTCGCAACACACATATATTACGTCAACAATACATCGACAAAGCTCATACGAGCAACCACGTACACAAAAGTACTTAACAACACAAACACAAAAGGTTTCCCAAATGCCCACATATATTATCCCAAATGACAAGCTACTAAAAAGACCATGTCTCTTATTCAAAGCCCTCGCCCTCACGGTAACTGTAAAACCTACATCTTCGGTCCCTACTTCCCTTGAGCTATATTGTTTTACAAGGCTCGTATGAATGTATACAGTTGTGAGCCGCCTACAACTAACAAAATGCCAAATGCGCATGTTACTAATAGGTCTAATTGACACCCTATATTGACTGTACATCCACTAAAAGTCAAATTAGCCAGGTAGATCCCTTATATTACTCTAAATCTTTCCTAATCTGTTTGTAAGTACAACTAGGGGTTGGTACATCCGTTACATTACTGGTCATCGAACGGCCCATCTGTCACTTAGATTATATCATTCGGACTCCTTGTACTATTTTTTGCCCACCTGAATAAATATGTACAGGTCATCTAATGACTCGCTCTATTCTGGGTACACCTACATTCCTGCCAAATTTTCTGGTTCACTACGTCGTACAGTGTAACCGTTGTCGCGAGTAGGCCACGTGGACCACTTGCCAAATGTCCTCGTGCCACATAACTAAAGTCCATGCTGCCGGCAGCCAAAAATAATCTTTTATATCGGATCGCTTTGTCGAAGCGATCCGCTGTGTACCTTATTGCACGGTCCTGTACTTTCGTTCAACTCGTTCGTTTGTACTGTCGGAAATAATCCATGTGATACTCCCCGAAGGATATCACGACGCACGTTAGTCAACGCGTCAGATCCAGTTCGCTTTTCCGAAGCGATCCTCCAAATGCTTGCTTATCATAACGTATGAACCAGCGTCGAGCATACATTTTCCATGAAATTAGTCTACGCTTTCTCCCCCAATTCAGGTACTTTTATTTTGCGTCCACATTTAATCCACTGAATGCGCACAGAACCTCGTCTTCAGTTACAATATAGCTTACTCTAATGAGTTCAATAATAGTGGTGCTCAGAAGTGCACAAAATGCTGAAATGGTACTTATTAGTTCAACTGACTGAAAATGTTACTTATGAAAATGTTACTGAAAATGTTATGTTCCTTGTGATGTTCACACTGTTCCTTTTTAAAAAACATTCTTTGCGCGAGTTCCAATCTGTGAATGTCAGTGACTGTAAGTTCAATTTTTGACGAATTGAAATGAATCATTAAACTGGGTCTGAGTCTGAGGGGGGTGGACAATCCAAAAAGCAATACCGAACAGCTAATACCGAGTCCCTAACACCTAATATCTAATTCCGATTAGTGAATACGGAAGATGGTGTTTCAGAGATATATAGAATATTGAGTACCAAATGTTATTATGGAGGTCGAGTATTGATTACTGAATACTGAATATGAATACTGAAGACTGAGTACTCTACAGTGGTGTTGTTGTGAGGTTTTTTCAGGTCACAAAGGTGGCTGGAGATCATCGAGTGGGAATTTTTTCTAAGGAAAAGATAGCAGCTGGAGATGAACTTTTTTACGATTACGGCTATACTCTGGATCAGGCTCCACCTTGGTGGGAGACAGCAGCAGAGGGAAATCCGGGAAGTAATTTGAGGCGAAATACTAAAGCCGTGTAGTCGCGTGGAAACCAAAACTTTAGGGTTAGAGACCTTTTAGAGCTTTCAGATGTCGAACCAGAACAGAAGATGGTTTAGGGGGATTTGAAGTTTCGTGGTTACCTAGTTTTCCAGATTTCCATGTTTCCCTGTCATACGCATTCCTCCGTGATTCGGTCCTCGGTGCTAATCTTGGGCGAAATGCTTGTGTGTGAAACTTTTTTTGGGATACCTTTTTTATTTCTGTTTTTCAAACCTGTGGTATTCTAAATTATTAAGGAAACTGATTTAGTGTAGGTCGTAAAGAAACAGTGTCGAGACACATCTGTACATTTGTACCTTTAGCTTGTACTGTCTGTTTATCTATTCAGAACCATTGATGTTAACGTGTAACGTTGTTTTTCTAGACCGGACAGTGAGTAAAATCAAATGCACAGATTACCACCGGAAACTCTAGACTACAGGAAAAGTAGTGGAGCTGTGGTTGCTCTGATTTTGTTTTACTGAAGGTTTTTGAACATCCAATACATCTCAAACATATTCCTTGGTAATTTGTGGGTTTCTGGTAACAAAAGCTACCGATTAGTTTCGATGGACATCATGTTCTGAACTTGGAGATTGTTACGGCATTTTTTACATCTTTTTAATCACTTTTTGTATTTGAAAGGATGCCCATTTGTTCAGCGTCTCATAAGCAATCTGCTAGTGGGAAAAAAGCTGAAACAGTTCTGTTTAGATTAACTTAAAAAATAGTGGATACATTCGATGTACATGTCCTTTGTATTTGATCTATGGGAAAGGAAGTAGATTACACAGTCAAACGTGAAGTGTCACATACACTCCCTACTACGTCCTTAGAGCAACGGTTCCCTTGGCTCTCTAATGGACCTGGTTTTACATCACAATGTGGAATTGACCCCGATGTTGGAATCTTCGTGGACCTTAAATTGAATTATGTCTATTCGCATGCAGTGTTGCACATTCATGTTATTGCTCAAGTGTTCACTAATCGAGCCCCCAAATAGTGAGTTCCAAAAATCATACGCACAAAACGTGCGCACACACACACACGTACACAATCACTCGAAAAAAAAATAAAAAATAATAATAATAATAAAAATAAAAAAATAAAAAAAAAACAAATAAATACAAAACAAAAAAACAAACAAACAAACAAACATTTATTTACCCTCTCCTCCCCCCCCCCCCCCTCCCCTATACCCCTTACAATTGAGAACCGATACTTGAACCCTCTCCTTCCCCCTCTTCCCCCCCCCCCCCCCCCCCTCTCCTCCCCCCTCTCCCCCCCCCTTTTTTTTCCGGCATCAAACTTTATGTTATATTCTGGCCCACTACCAATTTTCCCATCCATCCCACATGGTTCCTTTTCCTCTCCCACGTTTTCTTTTCCTCTCACCCTCCCAATTCCTATGGCTTCTTTGACTTATTGACCATGTCCTGAAGCCCTTCTTATTCCCTTCTCCCTCTCCCACCACCACCCAAACCTCGTAAATCTTCTAGGCGTTTGGAATGTCCTGGGTGTCACAACCTTTTTGTGTTGTGGCCGGTATTTCCTTTCACACACGAAGTTATCGACATTGTATAACCCCAGGTGGTCCTTTGTCTATCACCTCTCCTCAATCGTCGTCGATCACACTCCCCTCCGGCCCCACGGATGAGGATTGGAATTTCGTTCGTGAGTTAGATGTTTTGGGGGCTTACGATTTGGGAGCTCCCCGCCCGCGATTGTACACCCGTATACCTATGGTCGTTAGGACAATAGTACAAGATGCCCTCCACCTACCCTTGTCCCACATTTCTTCAAACCTGGCGGACATTGCTCCTTGGCACCTTCTTCTTATGTTCTCTCTCTGGGTGCTAGTCCTTCCAAGTCGTGGAGGGGGCAGTAGGGCTAGAGATACTATGGCCCGTTGTCGCCGATTCCTTCGTGGTGACTGGAAGGCCCTCCACGCCGAGCATGAGGATCGGGTATCAAGCACATCTTTCATACCACGTCGGCCACCTAGGCCATCAGATGTCCTGGCCTCTTATCGTCGAGCAATTCACTTAGGCCGTGTTGGTGAGCTTTCTCAAGCGGTTCGGGCCCTACATCTATTCACCCTTGCCCCTAGATCTTCTTCCACTATTGAGGTCCTTCGAGCTCTCCACCCCCCCGCCCCTTCCCCTTTACCCCCTTCCATCCACGCCTTTGAGCCTTCTAAGAGTTTTACTTTGGATCGGGAGGTTTTCATTAAGGCTCTTAGCTCTTCTCCTCACCTTTCAGCGGGGGGCCCCTCGGGCACAGTGTATGATTTGTTTCGCGACGTTTTGCCCCCTGAATCGGGTGCCCGGGGGTTCGATGTGTTTTTTCGAGTATGTTCCCTTATTGCTAGTGGGGATGTTCCCCCTCGGATTTGTGATCTTCTCACGGCGTCCCGCCTTGTGGCAGCCGCCAAACCTAATGGTGGGATCCGCCCTATCGCCGTGGGAGAGGTTTTATATAGATTGGTGGCTCATGCGATATGTCTCTAGCTCCAACCAGCTTTTCATGATTATTTTTCTCCTCATCAGTTTGGTGTGGCCACGAGAGGGGGTTGTGAGGCCGTGGTCCACGGGATTCGGGCTTTGTTGGATGTACATCCGGATTGGTTGGTCCTTCAGGTCGACATTTCCAATGCCTTTAATACGGTGGATCGGAATGTGATTTTTTCGGAGCTTATGGCGGCTCCATCTTCGATTGTCCAATTATTCCCCTTTGTGAGGGCTTTATATTCTTTGACAAGCAGCCTTTCCTTCTCGGCCGATGGTGATCTCATTCCCCTCTCCTTTGCTACTAGCACTCGCCAAGGCGACCCTCTCGGCAGACCTTTGTTCGCCCTCGCCAATTACTGGGCCCTTCGTGCCTTCGCAACCGCCTTCCCTTCTTACCTTTTCCCTACGGTCGCAGATGATACGCACATTATTGGCCCCAGAGAATAAGTCGTGTTGGCATATGATTTTTTCAAGGAACATTTAGCCGAACTCAACCTTTCAGTCCAACCGTCAAAATGTGTTATTTAGTCTCCTCAGGATATTCCACTTTCGTTTACTCCACCTCTTGGTTATCAAACCCCTTCTCCCTCTGATGGCATTTGAGTGATTGGTTGCCCCCTTGGTTCGGATACTTTCGTGACCCAATTCCTTCATGATGCTTTACAGATAGATCTAGCCCAGGTGGACGATCTTCCTAGCCTTCCCGATCCCTAAGTTGCTTTTGCTATGTTAACTAGGTGTTTTCCCCACCGCCCTTCTTATCTTACTCGTACTTCCCCTCCCACTCCGACATTTATCTCCTCTCTCTCGGCTTTTGACGATTGCCTCATGGAAGTCCTCCACACTCTGTTAGGTCTAGGGGCATTTGATCGCGAGTCTGGGCCATCGGCCCCATTCAGGCATCCCTCCCTATCTATACTGGGGGGGTTGGGTCTACTATCCACTGCTTGTGTTGCTCACGCTGCATATTTGGGAAGTTGGTGTCTTATTGCCTCCACTCTTGTTTCCCGTTTATTGGCTGGGGACACCCCCGTTCTAGCTACTGTTATCCCCCTGGTTTCAAACGGTGTGTTCGCCTTCCAAGGATCTCTATTGGACGCGTCACGTTCTCTTCCTCCCCATACCCTAGTGGATGTGCCAATTTTCTCCACCCTTGTTACAAAATCTGTTGAGCGTGTCCAGGAATCGATTTCTGATCGGGTTGTCGCCGCCATTAAATCCGACCTTCTCCAGGCTTTTCCCTCTAAATCTTCGCGTGCCCGTGTTCTCTCTTATGGCGGACCTGGTTCTGGGTCTTGGCTTTTTGCTACGCCGATTTTGTCCACTCTCCGATTCTCAGCGGCTCAGTTCACCACCGCCCTTCGGTTTCGCCTTGGCCTCCCCCATCCCCCTTTACTTGGCTCTCTTCTTTGCGCATGTGGTCGCGTTTGGGGGTCGATGGTGTCCATTTGCTTCGTTGGTCCCGTGGGGGAGATTTGATTCAGGCGCACGACACTATTCACGATGCTATTGCGACTATCGCTTCAGAGGGGGTCTTTTATGTGCATCGGGAAGTTTCTCATATTATTCCCAAGCGTCGGATCGATGTTGTTCTGCTTGATGGTGCCCGTTGCATCTTCGGTGATATTGTTTTGGTGAACCCTACTTCAGCTACAGTTGTCGGTCAGGCGGCTCGACATGTTGGGGTAGCGGCTCGTGATGTGGCTAAGGTGAAGGAGCGTGATTATGCCCACCGGGACCCTATGGGTGACTTTATTTCGATGGCGGTCGAGATCTTTGGTTGTCTGGGTGTTGTAATGGACGAGTTTCTCCGCACTTGCGCTCCACGTGCTTTCGAGCGCCGAGGACCAGGGAGCCCTCCTTCTTCAGTCGACCATGGAGCCCTCCTCCTTCGATCCTTACTTCTTTTTATCGTCAACGCTTATCTGTGGCTTTATAACGAGTGCAAGTTTCTATTCTCCTCCAATCGGCTGTTGCGACTATGCATTTTCGCCGGGTTCCGGAACTCCCTCAACTTGCTCCCCTGTGGTGGGGGGACTTACGGGGTTGCTTTTCGTAGTTATTTAATTGGGTTGGGGTTGTAGTTCTCGCTTTGTTAATTGTCGTGCTCTTCATTTTGAGTTTGGGTGCTTTTATTTTCTTTGTTGTTGTTTTCTTTTTGTTTTTGTTGTGCTGTTATCTTATTCCCCTGCTAGTAGTTTTTCAGTTTCGGCCATTCCACCCCTTTTGTACCCCCGGACTCAGATGGTTTACCATCGTGCTTTTTAATTTATCTTGGGTTTACTTTAAAGAGCTCAAGTCTGGGCTCATATTCGAAAAAACACATATGACCAATGATGGTGGAGGACTTTGGAATCTCATGCCACACTAAGCAATCCACATGGATGATTTATGTGGTTGTGATCATTAGCAAAGGGTAACAGTCATGGGCCCCATTTTTTGTAGTAACTTTGTTTAAGGTACCTTAAGCTATAATATTTTAGTGATTGTTGGTCACCTTTGGCCTTTGATGGTCGTTTAGAACTTTTGTGGTCAAATGTTCAATCATGCGTTGTGCCCGGATGGTTTACCCATTGCGAATTATGGAATAGAAATATAGAAATAAACACAATTGGAAACGGTACATGTGTCAGGTTCGAATTTTGAATGTATAATTTAGCCCATTATAGGCGTGCTATATGGTGTTTTAAAGGTGTAGTATGGGGACACTGCATTTAGGGTTTCCAATAGATTTCACACATTTGAAGTCAAAATCAACTGCGAAGGAAATCGGTGCAAAGCCTGCAGCCCTTCATGGGCACGCCAATTGCAATATCGTGATTTATGGTGCGATAGAGAACACGTCATTTGAAATATTGAATCTGCCAGAAGCCCAGGAACAAAGGTAGCAAAAGTCAAAATTTAAAATAACCGAAACCGACCGCTTTTTTTTTTCAAAATCTGAGTACTTGATGCCCGACCGGGTTATGTCATGCTCCAAAGTTGTTAACTGTTACCTGAACGTGTTTACGAAAAAAGAAGTTAACCGAATCTCGATTTTTCTCGATTACTTGTACCCACCTGTACCCGAATAAGTACAAAATTAGTGGTACATCTCCCTTATACCTTCCACGATACCAAGAGTACAAAGTACAATGATGTTGGATAGTATTGACAGTACAAAACCTTCAATTTTTCCCGTTTTTTGCTTACCCGACCGTAACCGATTTTGTTTTTTTCGTGAATCACCCGCCCGAATCCGCCCGACCCCCCAAATTTGGCAACCGAATCCGTTCCGGATTCGACGCGGGCGGTCGGTTATCGGTCGGTTACGGTTTCGGTTAACCGTTTGCTACCTCTGCCCAGGAATCATACCGATTCGGAGGCGGTGAAGGATTATCGTCCGACGACAAACCGCGCTTGCGGACGAATTGTGGCCAGTGCGACAAGTTTTAGCCATCGCCAAATTTTATTGGCTGCTGTGCTGCGACGAATTTCACTGGTTGCGACGGGTACTTATGTGACCAAACGTCACTGGGACGATTAATTCTGCAACAACATGTTTGGAGTGACGTGGCGTACAATGTGAAATGTGTATCAGAATTTTGCTTCAAAATTCCAAATTCTTAAGTTTTACTCAAGGTGCAGAAAATCAGAAATTCTAAGTTCTGGCAGAAGTTTTCAATAGCCATAACTGTTTTTGGAGAATTATTGCTTTTGAAATTGGCCACCTAGGAAAGGTATTTTCCATGGCTGTGGAAAGTAGGAAGGCTATTTGTACATTATGAATGCCTCGTTCAGATGTTACACTTCTTAAAAAAATTGTTGCAATAACTGACCAGAAAAACCAGAAAAAGAAAAGGAAAAAAATAAAAACTGTCATGTATTGCAACAGAATGAATGTAAAACAGGAAATCCAATAAGCAAATAACAGCAGAAAAAACAAGCGAAAAAAAACAAATAAAACAAAACAACCAAATAAAAACAAATAATGTACTACCAAACAAACAAACATTGAAACAAAAAAAGAGGAGGAAAAAAAAAAAAAAAACATGTAAACAAAATGTATAGCAGTGAATAAGTTGTTACATGTTAAGGCCTCCAACTTAGTCAATCTTTTGTCAATCCTTTTGTCAAAATTTTTGTAAATAAATCAAAAGATTGTCAAACTTTTGTTGTATTTGAAAGAGGAGGCTAAGGAGGTTATTCTTAGATGGTTTACGTCGCACTTTTTCAGAATAAAATTTGGTATTTTTTTAAAATTAACTAAGGTATATGGTCTAAAAAGCTGGAAGTGGACATGCGGCTCTGACCGAAATTTCTTAATAAAACTCTTTAAACTTGATTTTCAGTAAATTATGCAATTTGTGGAGAGATTTTGGTGTGGGAACCAAAATTTCATCCTGAAAGAATAATCTCAATTCTATTCCATTGAATGTTAAGTTTTAGGTTTATGCCACACGTTTGCTAGAAATTGTGTACCATAATTGTATAATTTTGTGTAAATATATGCATGTGATTTGTGTGTACTGCATCAACTAAATCTATGTTTAGAAATTAAAAATTACGGTCCAGTGCCTTACAAAGATGTTAGGATATAATGTATCCGATTTTTAGAGTGCAAAGTAGCTTGAAAAAAAAATCTATGTAGCCCTAATAATTACATGTATCTCAAGTGATGTTAGTGCTCCATTATACTATACCCCAATATTAATATTGGCTAACACCAACCCTTTAATTTCGTCGTTCAAAGTTATAAATAATTTGGAAAAGTCAAAACCGTCAATAATTACTACGTAGTCACCCTTTTTTTTAGTTTCTTGAACAAAAAAGACAAAGGAAGTCTTCTTTGATGTGGATGGTAAATTTGACTCACTTGTATGTGATCCATTTGATTCTCTCGGTTTTTTTTACAGTACTATGGAATGCAAATTACAACAGATTAAATTTTGATTTTTATTATGCTATAAGTCCTTTTTTTTGTCACTCCAAACAAATGTTCAAGGTCTTTTCTTAAGTGGATGCATTTTCTGTGTAAGTGGCCTTTGTTCGATTTTATATCCAATTACCACTGCTTGTTTTATTGATCAAAATAAATTCTGTTCAGCAAACCCAAGAAAATTGTTGTCCCTCGTTTTCTTGGCCAAATACTTGATAGAGTGAATCTATTTATGTCAATTTCATTAAAAAATGCTTGTAAATTGACGTGGCCCACAATGTGAAATGTGTATCAGAATTTTGCTTCAAAATTTCAAATTCTTAGGTTCTACTCAAGTTGCAGAAAATCAGAAATTCTAAGTTCTGGCAGAAGTTGTCAATAGCCATAACTGTTATTGGAGGATTATTGCTTGTGAAATTGGCCACCTAGGAAAGGTATTTTCCATGGCTGTGGAAAGTAGGAAGCCTATTTGTACATTGTGAATGCTTTGTTGTGATGTTACACTTCTTAAAAAAATTGTTGCAATAACTGACCAGAAAAACCAGAAAAAGAAAAGGAAAAAAATAAAATTTGGCATGTATTGCAACAGAATGAATGTAAAACAGGAAATGCAATAAGAAAATAAAGTTAGAATGTGTAACAGGAATTTAGAGTTGGGAAACGTGGCAGAGTTTGTTGTTAACACTTATTATGATTTTCAGCCAAAAAGTAGCAACTGATTTAGTGTTCTTAACTCTAGTAACGATGAGTGCTGTAGTTACTATCTACATACGCAAGGAAAATTTGTCCTAACGAAGAGTTGCTGTGATGTGTTTTTGTGAAATATTTCCTTTTTGTCGCAACTTCATGTCCTTTGACCTCTTTTTATTGTTTTAAATGAAAAGCATGATGGAAGGTAACTGATTCGATGGACCTGCTAACTCCTCTCTTTTGGTTTTAGTGTTGTTGAGATAAAGCCCAATTTCATACACTTATCTATATCAAAAACGTCAAGGGTTTGGAGTTGGTTTTGGTTCATTCCTTTTTATACATTCTTCCGATTCTCTATTTCTCAACCTCGAATGCACCTAAATCTGAGAAAATAATTTAAATTTTAGCAACTGACCAGTGTGACATTTGATTGTGTGCAGCAAGGCATACACACTTTTCTCGAAACAAGGCGGGATCCACAGAAAACCAGAACTGTTTTTGACTTTACTGCCGGTTAAGAGTGTAAATTGTCCCACTATGGGTGGTGGCCAAGACAAACGTTCACGCGGTTTGCGTCGTTTCTATTGGGAGGATTGTTAAGAGGTAATAAAACCTGTCTGGTTCAAATAATATCTCGTGTTTTTGTTTCAAACGTGAGGTTTTGCAAAGACAGACCCATGGCTGTGTTTGTTCGGAGGGCTTTTAAGATTAATAGAGATCAGGAGAATCATAGAGATATTCTGAATCAGCAAAAGACGAATCGTGGCGGAGCAACAAGGGAACAGGAGGAGAAGAAGGACGTGGAGGCAAGGATTTTATGGAAAAGGAGGAGAGGGTTACTTGATATTGAGCCGGAGGGGGCAAATGAAGAGGGAGAAGAAGATCTAGAAGAGGGAGAGGTGGAGAAAGAAGAGGGAGAGGTGGGAGAGGAGGACGAGGGAGACGAGGTGGAGGAGCAGGAGGCTGAGGAAGATGATAAAGCTGAGGAACTGGACGATGATGACGAGTATGAGAAGGGAAATGTTTTGGACGAGGGGAGGGACAATGAGCGAAAAGAGGGGCAAGGCTTGGAAAACGAAGAGGAGGAGGAAGATGAAGAAGAAAATGAGGAAGCTGAAGGGGTGAAAGGAGAGGAAGAAGCAAGCAAAGAAGAAATACTCAAGGAGAGCGAAAAGTTAATGGGCCAGCGAGTGATGGGAGACGAGGAAGCTGTTACTTTGGAGACATTGGAGACAAGTTTACAAGATCCTGGGGAACCGAATGTACAAGGAAGACCCGGAAGGAAGAGACGGAGGAAAAACATTGGTGGTAAGCATTGGCATTTCGAAGGATATTAGAACTTTCCTAAGAAAAATGAAGCACTCTTTGAGGGAAACATGCAGTTTTCGTAGGAATTTTGCATCAATGTATAGCTTACAAAAACAAAAAAAATAAAATAGAGCTTACAATAGAGTAAAGAAAACAAAAGAGCTCACATAGAGTTCAGACTTTCAATTAATGAGCACAATTGTGACTCTTTACTCTATGAAGAAAACGTCAAGCAAGATAAGTTTGTTCGAAGTTTTTAGTACACAGATCATTGGAAATGTCCATAACTAAATAGACCCAATATTATCGTTTAACAGAGAAAGCCCAACTCTTAAAGAAAATTTCAGAGAAGTATATGCTTTGAATTGCCCATACTTACATAGAAGTTGAATCAATTTAAGTGCCATTACTCTTGGAAGGTTTGAAAGAAAACGATTTATACTGTTCACTATAAATAGGGTGTGTTATGCAATCAGGCTTTCATTTCTCATCAACATCTATTGTCTCAAATTCAGATTCCACACTAAAAGCATTTTTTGCGCTAAACAGATTCACTTAATTCACTTTAGAAAAACCAATATATGAACCGAGTTCATGGATTGTTGACCACACTAATGGTGGTGAACATTTTTCTCTATGGAAACGTTCCGTTGAGGTTTTCTAAGACCGACATTGGAAAAAAAGAAAAAAGATGTGTTTTCTGGCCTTAACTGAATCTGATGATGATTGTGTATGCAATAAAAATTTAACTTAAACCAAACAACAGTCTGGTTGTTGACTTTCCAAGGGATTTTTTTTTGGGAATTCATGTGTTGGATGGAAAACAGAAAGTGCCACAAAACCCGCGTCACAAAAAATTAGTCGCACACATGGGTAAGGGTTTTTGTTTACCTTAAGAATCTCCTGTTTGTTTTCCTAAAGGCTTTTTGGAAGTAGGAAAGTACAACCGCCGCCAAAATCTTTCAAAATCCTTAGAGAGAAAGGTTAATCGAGGGAACATGCTAGGAATTTAAGAGGGAAGTCAGTCTAGAGAACAAACTATTGACCTAATAATTTTCTATCTTCACTTGATTTTACACAACTGAAGGGAGTTGTGCTTATGATATGTGTTAAATACTGGTCCTTATTTTTTATTTTTTTTGGATTTTTCATTTTTTTCTCCTTTGTTCGTTTTGTGTTGTTGTTGTTGTTTTTTTTTTTTTTTCGAGCTCGGTCACATTATCGAGGATTAAACCTTCACAACTTCATCTCATATGATTTTTTGTGGATTGCAAAGTGGGTGCATTCCTAATAGCTTAACTGCTTTTAATTATTTTTTCTTAAATGAAGATTTTTTTGCAATATCCTAAATTTTTTAAGCTACTGATTAACACAAATTCTCCTGGAAGTGAAGATTATGGTTGTGACATCATCATTTTTATTGAAATGAATGACGTTGTATTAGATATCTCAAGTTCTTATTTTCTTTACTTTTTATACATTTCAGCTCCTGGTTGTGCACTCCGAAGCGTATTGGAATTTTAAGTGTATATATCATACAAAGAAGAAGAAGAAAAGGATTCTGTATGTGTGGTTTGCAACCTTCCTATTGCTTCTATATATGTATATTTACTTATATGATATATCTATATTTACATATCTCTTTATATTCCTACATTTTTATATTATCTTTTAATGTTTATCAGTTTTTAAGCACTACTCCTCGCTTTTCCTTTTTCAGAACCACGAGACACCGTGAAGATTGTGGATGTGTCGTTTGTGAGGGTCGTCGTCGAAGAGAACAACGAATTCGAAGATACGGGAGAGACATCACAAAGAAAGAATTGGACAAACTAAGGAGGGAAAAGAAGAAAACTTTACTCGCAAAGACAGCTTCTCAAAGTCCGGGAGGACCACAAGTCATGGCCTCGGAGTCACTGAACCCCACAGACGACACTTTTTTGTTCCCTTCTAAAATCTCTTCTGTGAGTTTGGTTTTTCTTGTACCTTTTATCATAACTTATTTCACGTTGTAGTAACAAGAATGGATTAAAACATGATATCAAACGAGGCATAATAAATGCTAGTCAATGTGTTTCTAACGTATTCGCCGTCCAACTTTAATTTTCTGATTCTATTTTTAAGTCATCAGTTCTCTCCACCAAAAAAGAAAATGTTTTGCGATTATGATTGTCGTTTAAAACATACAGACATATGTGGGTTCTTTTAATGTCCTCTGGGAGGCTTTGTTTACCTCTCCCGTGTTTCATCTTTGTTATGAGTCATGTTTTTATCTCTCCTCTCCTTTTAAGTCTTTTTTTTGCTCTCTCCTGTGCGGGTCTCTCTGCTATGAGTTATGTTTTTACTTCTCCTGTGAGTTCTTTTCTTTTTTTTAACTCGCTTGTTGTGAGCTTTTTCCTCTCCTATGAGTCTTTTAAATGACAAAAATTCAATAGCAATCAAAGGCTATCAGTTACCCATTATGAAATGAAGTGAGAATTAGCATGTATGTTTGATGGACATTGCAAAGCTTTTTTCTCCTTCCTCTTCTCCTTCTTCTTCCCTCTCTTCTTCCTCCTCCTCTCCCTCCTCTCCTCCTCTCCCTCCTCTCCTCCTCTCTCTTCCTTCGCAATGGATCCTATCTAGTCCGTCTTTTTTGGAAAAAAGTGGGTCTTAAATAGTGAGGAAAGGAAAGGACTTTACAGGATTTATTGGAAAAGTCATAACTAATAGGATTTTTTTCTGTGTGAAAAGAAGGGCAGACCCTGGTTTTTGCTGAAAATTCATGAAGGTTGTCACGTTAGAAAAGTAAAAAAGAAAATATTATTGCGGAAATTAGAATTGCTAATAATAATTTACGATTGGTTGATGTGACGAAATATGCTGTCTGTTTTGTTAAATAAATGTTATCTATCAACGCTATTTTTGACTTTCGGCCAACAAATCCCAAAACTGGATTAGTGTCAGTAATGTTAATAGCGATGATAGATATAAGGACGGGGATTATTAATTATTTATTTCGGGAAAGCCCATATATATACCTTTATTCAAAAACACCGCAACTTTAAAAAAAATTGCAATCCCACCTCTCCTTACCACTCCTCCCGAAAACGAACATATTGCGGTCCTATCTCTTCTCACCACTCTTTCCCCAAAAGCCCAAAATTGTCTACGCCTCTCTCTTAGGTATAGGTTTCTCGTACGTTTCTCTTTAAGAGAGAGAGAGAGATATTTTTTTGAAGTGGGGTTGTAAGGAAAATCGCAGAGCCTCCCTCCTACTGTTGACCCAGCGATAACTGAAACTCCCATACTTCAGGAGAGTTTGGAGGAGGATGGACAAATTTTAGATCATCGGAGCATTTTGAAGACCAATCAGGTGAGAGAGAGGAGGGAAAGGAGGGAGAGGATGGAGAGGAGGGAGAGGGAGAGGAGGGAGAGGAGGGAGACGAGGGAGAGGAGGGAAAAGAGGGAAAGGAAGTGGAGGGGGAGAGGAGGTGGGAGGCGCGGGGGGGAAGAGGAAGGGGGGGTAAAGGAGGGGGTGAGAGGAGGAGGGAGGAGAGGAGGTGGTGGGAGGAGGAGGGAGAGGGGGTGAAGAGGAGGGGAATTTTCTTTGGTTAAAAAATGTGAGAGGATGTCATTTTACCGAGGCAATGATTGCAAGGCGACCAGTGGGAGTGATGAAAGTGTTGCTTAAGCAAAGACACATTTATCGATGAATTTCTATTTCTAGGTTTGATTTCAACGTATAAATACATATTTCATTTTTCTGCTGAATGATTGATGGCGAGTCTTCACCTCCCAAAAATCCCTAACGAACCCTAAAATGGTCTAAAAAAGGCCTCAAAAAAACCTAAAAGTTTTTGAAGAAATAACTATGTAAGATAAGTATGTGCATATCTTTACGTCTATGTTGGAGATGATCTTGGGAAAGCTTTAATAATGTAGTGTTGAATAAAAATGATGAAAAAAAAGCACCAAATGCTTATGTCTATCTGACTCAAAACTTCTATCTTCGTTTTTAATCTATTTTAATTCTCTGTTTAATCGGAAAATGTCATAAGGAGACTGAACTTGATATACAAAGTTTTCAGACTTGAATAGAAGAGGTGTGTTTATATAGTGTATATAGTCTTTGTACCTTTAAGCTAAGGAGGTTTTTGGATGGGTAATTATCCATATTTATTTTTGAATTATATGCACACTTTGGTATGTATTTCTTTCTCTTTTTCCATCCTTTTTGTGATTCAATGGGCAGTATACAGGCGGAAAGTAAACTTATTTCTCTAAATCAAAAACTCGTTTTTCTAAATCAAGTATATGGCTGGGAAGTAAATTTGTTTTCCTAAATCAAGTATGTCGAAGGAAAGTAAAACTTGTTTTCTAGTCAGGAAGTAAAAAAAAAGTTGTTTTCCTAAATTAAGTATATAGTCGAATAGCAACTTTGTTCTCTCAAATGAAGTGAATGAATGAATGAATGAATGAAAAAAAAAATGAATGAATTATTTTTTTTACCACTGTAATGGAGGAAATCGCAGGAGGAAATTGTAAGAGATCCCGATCCTGTTATACATCCCCGAAAATTGAATCCCTCGGTTTTACGACTTGGTGGTATTCTTTTTTCCAAGAGTCCTGGAGCTTTATTATGGAGAAATCGCAACCAGGTATCTAATAAAGACTTCCCTTCCTTTTTTACGGGAACTCCGAGTATGAGATTGAATAATGTAGGTGCGTCAATTGGGGTAAAGGGAAGGCCGATTGGCTCCGAAGATTTTGAGGTAAGTGATAGGGAAGATGGGGAGGGGAGGGAAGGGGAGAGGGAGGATCCTCTTAGAAGTAGATCTTGGGGTGGGGCTATGGGGGCGAGGGATGTGGAAAATGCGCTGAAGGAATTGTTGAGTTTTCGCGGAGGTACTAAACGGGGAAGAGAAGGGTTCACTTTAAAGCCGTAGTATAATTTTTTATTTTTTTTTGTATATTGTAGTTTTGAAGGTATTTTTTCTTTTGTTTCTTTCTAATCTGTTATGTACTCAAGTTTCCTATGCAAGATAGAAGTTCACATGCCATCATTTTCATGTCAGTTCTTTTTTTTTTCCTTTGTAATGATCATGGTAATGATGATGCTCGAGTTTTGAACAAAAGAGACAAAATCGTACAGGTGTGTGGTGCTAGATTTGGTGTTTGTTTTTTTGCTATTTGTTTTTTTTAGTCATATTAAATATCCTTTTAGTCGCGTTAGTTCTAAAGAAAAAACAAAATGTTATAATGTTGCAAAATGTTGTTGTTGGGTTTTTGTGTTTTGTTGTTTTTTTTTTTTTTCGGAAAGAGACGGGAACCCTCGGCTCGAGAAGGAGTGATGGCTTGACTCTTCTTTAAACCCTAAAGCCCTAAATTCGTGAAGCATAATTTGGTAGGTACGGCGATGTTAGAAAGCTGTATGACACTGTTGCATGATTATTGGTAACATAAGGTTTGATTTTTTAAAAGGAAGTGAATTTTCTTTAAGGAGTTTCTTTTGGCAACATTTTCTTATGTTCAGTTTCAGCTTAGTACACCGGGTATCGCTACTAATAGCAATACACGGTGTAGTGATTATACATTAATTGTCCAATCAGCTTCCTGTGGCAGAAATTTTCTTATGTCAGGCACAAAATTTCAAATTCTTTTGTCGGCAAGTTTACCACTGTGCATCCTCTGCTGAGACACGTTTTCGGTAATATATAACATTGATTCAGAAAAGATGTTCCGAGTTAACTCATATCTAAATTTACAAACCTCCAAGCAAAAATAATGAAAAAAGATGCAGAACCAGATTACAGGTTCAACGGATGGCACTAACCAAGAAAGAGGGAGATGGAAATGGAGGAAGGGAAAATGGGAAAGTGAGGGAGGAGACCAACACCAGAGAGAAAGGGAGATTGTTGCCAGATTGGTTCTACAATTGTGGTGTGGGAAGTTCAAACAGTATTTAGTATTTACAACCAACCATCACAAATTGACGGTTCAGGTCGCGACCACGAATATTGACGATCGCAAAACGACAACCAGTAATCAAACTTCGCTCTGTCGCCGGTTCAGTACTGTAGAGTATCGACGGTAAAAAACCGGATAATCAACAGTCGAGGATTATAAATCAACAATCACCGACCCACGGTCATAAAATCGACAACAATAAAATTGAGGACCATAAAATTGTCGACCATATGATTGATGATGATAAAATCGACGATCGTAAAATCGACGATCATTGTTCCCCTCTTGTTTGCAAGGTAGGGTGATGTTCCATCAGGTCAGTGGTGTCATGAACTGGCGTTCCATTATTCAGTTTTCAGGGTAAAATTTAAAACTGACTTCGCTCCAGATCAAAACACAATGAATGCAGTGGTTGAAAAACAGGTGACGCTGTAATAAAGTTTCACTGACCAATGGAATTATGGTCAACAGATTTGGACCAATGAGACAAAGTGTCGAAATCTATGAAGTAGAAGAAATGGTATTGAAGAGATTTCGCTTAACAACTTGCAAGTGCAAGGGATAAAATTTGAAAACGTTGTAGCATCAAGTTTACTAACGGGTGCGAGGGATAAAATCTAGAAAAAAACGGGTGAAACCGTTTATAGTGTAACAATTACCAACAACAAAGCAAATTGTCAGTGTTCACGACCACTCCATGTCACGATTCTGCAGTTTGAAAACTGAGCCGAGCGAATGTCATTTTTATAAGAACAATTCTACGACAGTTTTTTCCGCTAAAGGAACGGGAAATAGGGTTCCATTGGATCAGTTTTTGAATTGTGCCATCATGACAAGGAGTGGTCGTAACCGCTTCCCATTGGCTGACATAGCTGACATTCATGACACTAAAATAACGTCGAGTTGTACATAATACTTTTCCTCGAAGACATAATGTTCAATGTCAATAGTTAAAACCTGAAAAACATTTTCACTCGTTTATTTGCATATTTTATCCCTCGCACGTGTTCAAAAACGTTTGAATGCTTATAACCCTTCAATGTGTCAATGCCTTTTATTCTACAACGAGTTACAAAAAAAAAAAATCCTTGGCCAAGATTACCTAAAAAGAAAGGAGATTTTATTATTGGAAAAGCGATGCTTACCATGTAAGCACAAAACATAAATGCACTGTCGCATTGGTGACTATCATTAAAGGTAAGACATGAAACACTGTAAAAGGACTAAAACCACTATAAAAGCTAAGCAACAGTAAAAGCCTAATATTTGAAAGCTAAAAAACCACAGAGAAAAGAAAATACCCAACTATACAAGCACTAAAAAACTACACTATACATTGTTTTCAAAAGAGAAAATGGGCCTTATGCACAACAACTTAAAACAAATGCACGCTCAAGGTCAAAATTATTAATATAATCATCTATAGGGGTCGGGTGGCAAGGACGTAAGTCTCCCAGTCCACGAACATCATTCACCATTTTGCTCCTATGACGCTCTAATGACGGTCGAAGCTTCGGAGCTTAGAAAGGCGACAGAAATACTGCGGTTGTACA
Organism: Zygnema cylindricum; assembly: GCA_037447655.1. Taxonomy (NCBI): domain Eukaryota; kingdom Viridiplantae; phylum Streptophyta; class Zygnematophyceae; order Zygnematales; family Zygnemataceae; genus Zygnema; species Zygnema cylindricum. Next base: position 135,902 of record JBBHKE010002555.1, on the reverse strand, counting down.
AAGATGACATGAGAGTTGGGAAAGGGCTCTAAGTCTGCTAACTTCAAAATACCGTCGAGCACAATTATATAAGAAGTTGTCAAAGGAGGAGTCCAAGGTCTCAAAAATATCTAAAGTAAATGGGATAAATGTGTCAGTTGGGTCTTGGTGCGCGTAGTCACATTATTTGGAGGAAGTTGCATCCCGAGCCACAACACAAACATGTAATGATGCGTGTGAGGAAACATGGGAGTCCGTATGATCTTCGAGAACTACGTCACTCAATGTTTTTTATGCTTACTGCAAAAACACAAGATCCAAGTGCAACCCACATACAACCAAAAATTGCGAGCGTAGCGGGGTATATTCGACACCTCGCATTTGACTTTTCATCTTGCTTCGATACACATTGCAACGGTTGCATCCAAACCAGATCGTGTGTTGTTTTATGATCCCTGTTGTGTGAGAAACGGAGCAAATGGAGGCTTTGCTCGTTTATAAATTGACCAAAAATGTTAGAAGGCTTTCTTGAAAGTGATGTGTGCGGTAGACTGAGACGTAATCAAATTGCACAAGAAAACTGAAGGGAAGACAAGCGGAGTGAGGCAAAAATTGGTGTGGCAATAAGCTAATTTTTTGAATACCTTATGAAGTAATATATGGGTGTCGTCCACAAAAAACATCGAAGAAATGATGGACGTCACCCGAGTCGAACTGTTTAAGTAAGCGTTTGGCGCTATGGTGGATGTATGGGGCAAACAAAGACCCCCAAAATAGACTGGTAAAGTAGGTTGTCGACAAGCGAGGAGTCGTTCCGTAAGGTCAATATATACCATGGTCAACGACGTAATGTATAATTCCAAAGAGGTATAAAAAATGTGAAACAAAGAAAACAAAAGACAAGCTCCGTGTTAAAATGTGTTACAAGTACAAAAGGCGATGTGCAAGACAACGAGTTAGGATGGCAAATGTCACTCGTGCATCTAAAAGTTTTAGCAGGTCCTTAAAATAGGAAAGGTCATCAAGCGGGTTATCTTTAAGAAACTAGCAAACAAAATAGAGGGCTCTAATAGAGGAACATAAAACCCTTAACCTTTTTGAGGAGTTGAGGAGTGGTAACAGGGAATCTCAAAAGGAGAGGGCAGTATGATGGTAGGCCAATAGGGCACTAAGCAACACATTTAATGAATTTGGTAGAAAGACTTATTTTAAAAAATTTCTCAAAAGAATGGAGAAAGATAAGAAGACATGACATGGCGGCCTAATGATATCTGTGTCACCAATCACCAAGAGAATGAAAAACTTGGAAAAGCGGTAGCCACTTCGTCCCCTCATTTGATAAAGCTGGAGCTAGTCTTACAGTGAAAAGTACTGATGAGAGAGAGGTGTGTCGAATATCGCGAAAAAAAGCATTATGAGTAACGACGTTGAAAACATTGACAATGTCGACTTAGAGAACCACACAAACCGGTTGCAATCCAAAAGTCATACGTAAACTGTGGACGACCGCCTCACAGCCTTTTTGTGTCACGACAACGAACTGAAATGAGGATTTTTTTATGAAAAACACATTTAAGTTATGAAAAAATTGATCTAACTATAAGACGATACAAGAATTTTCCCCGAACAACGGGACAAACATCACTGATAAGTTTTCAGGTGTCACCGAAACATACTAGTACCAAATGTGCTGCCAAAAGTGGTACTTGACTAGGTAGCACATGTCCCCAAGCAGATAAACCACTTTAAACAACAAATAAAAATATTGTGATGGACTTCTTGGACGAAAAAGATTAAGCAAATCTCATGTAACAACTCAAAGATACTTCGTCCGAAAGATGAGGCGAATTGACCAAAACTTTAACAAAGGTATCGTAGTCATGATCTAAGGGTTCAAAAAGTTTCATGTGATCAAAATAAGAGGAAAAATCCAAACAGGTGGTAGGGTGAAAGGCATATAAGTCTTCAATTGTTGCATTTGTGTTTGGTGATGTCGTAAAAGGCCAAAAAAATAGACAAAAATTGGAGCTGCAACGACAACGGGTCACACAAAAGATAGTTACTCTATTTGTATGCTCGAACCACCTAGGGACAACATGCTCGAACGGCCTCGGGAAAACATGTTACCACCAAATATTGGTTGTGTTTAAAAGAGAACAGCAATGACTATCTATACATAACACCTAATACGTAGACTTTATACTAGAGCACTCTTAATTATTATTTACCATGTGAATTTGAATGTGACTATTATCATTCTTCCTATTATTCTTATTGCTATAATCAATAATGTTATTATTACCCTTCTCATTGTCATTAAGATCGATATTAATAATTCCGACTATTATTTTTAAAACTTTTAGGGTTTTCCCGGAGGACCATCGACTGCCAAGAATGCGAAACCCCAAATAGTGTGTCGCCGAGGGACCTCTTGAAAGCCTCTTTCGTGGGTGTACGGACGACCGTTTCCGTACGGTTTGTACGGATTGGAAAGTTCGTACGGTGAAGGGCGAGTTTGGAAAAGAGGCCGGGAGCGGCGCTGGAGCACGAAGGTTGTCGTGAAGGTTCCGAGAAACTTTCGGAATTTGTCAAACTTTGTTGCAACCAGGCTCGACCCGAAGGAGCGGCACAAACGTCCAAAAGAGAAAATACCCGTTTAGCCCTTTTTTCTTTAGTTGGGTTATCTCCCTTGTTGGACCCTTCTTCTTCGTCTCCGAATTTTTCTCCGAATTTTTCTCCGAATTTTTCCCCACATCTTTCCCCACATCTTTCCCTGAGTATTTCTCCAAACCTTTCCCCGATTTTTTTCCCGATTCTTTCTCCGATTCTTTCTCCGAATTTCTCTCCTGTTATTTCCCCGGATACTTCTCCGCTTTTTTCTCCAGGTATTTGTCGATTTTTTTCTCCAAAAATTCCTGAATTTTTGAATTTTTCCCCTTTTTCTCCATTTTCTTCTTCCCTTTTTTCTCCCCATTTTTTGTCGTCATCTGCCCAGTTTTTTTTCGTAATCTGACCGAAAAGAAATTCCCGCGAAATCCGAGCTTAGCTCGCCGCCAATTCCCCCTTTTTCGACTTTTTTTTTTCGGGCAGCCCGGGTGGCTTTGTGATAGTTCCTACCCTCCATTCAGCGGATGCCACGTGGCCGTCCATAGAGGGACTGACCGTACGGCTCCATTTGCGTTTTTGTCGTATCTTCTCCAAGGTCCTCTCTAGAAGCGCCTGGATTTGGCACATGATTGTGGAGGGATGGAGAAATCGTTACACTTGGTGACCAAGGCGTGAGCGTATATTTTTGCAAGATCGGTTGCACAGTGGCACTGAAATTGAAAACAAATTGTTTCTGTGGTACTTGCGGAAGTCAAACAAGTTGGTTCTTTTGTCATACGAAGGACTGGTTTTGTGGTACTTGCGGAAGTCAACAGACACGTGGTGGTGGGTTGTAGTTTATCTGCAGTAAGACCTATTTTGATGGAAAAACCAGACCTGAGGATAATTGGCTTCGCGCTTGTGTCCATGAGAGGAAATGTCGGGGCAACCCCATTAACTGAGAACACACCTGATTTGTTATCTTGGAAACTGATGTGAGGAGTGAGGCTAGAACGCTCTTCAAGAGTAATAGCTCGAAAAGAGAGAGCATTACGATGGTTTAGGAGAGTTTGTAACGCAACTGCCAAAGGGGTCCGATCTATAGTTGTTTCATTGCTATCCGACTTAGGAAACGTGAAGGAGAGGATTGATAAACGTTCTTTGACCTTATAAGTGTCTTGTATACTTCTCTCGAGAATTGGTAATTCTTCAACGGTGATGCTTCAGGCAGTTTCTAAAATAGGTAAGCGGGGTTCTTTAGCAAATGATAATGGGTTACTGGTGTAAATAAATTTTGACTCGCGATTATGATCGGGAGTCCCCTTGAAAAGAGTTGTCGGCTTTTGAACGGTTGACACTCGGAGCGATCATCTGGCAAAAGAGGGCATATGGACCACGGTTCAGGCCATTCCAATTAATTGCGGTTTGACCTGCGCCATAAGCGCGGCAAATTGCTCCTTCATCATGGCCACCACGGTAGCTTGCATCTCGGCTTTCTCTCGGTCACTCCTACTGATTTTGGGAGGGGTGTCTTTCTCTACCCCTTAAGGTGGAGTGACCAATTTTGCCCAGCGAGCAAGTATACCGCCATTTTTGATTTGATTTTGATAACAGAAATCATGATTTTTAATGTAATAACGATGTAAATAATGGCCTATTTGATTGCACTGAGTGCACGTGGTTGTGGTTGTCTTATCTAGACAGCTACGCAAGTCGTGACCACTCCAACCACACAGGAAACAGATATGCACCCTAGGTGTCGTTGAAAGTGATCCCATGGTCGAAGCCCTTGGGGGTCTGGGAATTGGCCATGTGCATGGGTTAGGATTCGGGTTCGGATTTGGATTTGGAAGGTTCCCTAGGAGAAGGCTTAGGTCTCTCATGAGCGTCCCACCAACTGGTTTGCATTTCATACCTTACACCATATTCGGCAGCCTGCTCGAAAGTAATTTTTAGACCATATGCCTCCGTTAAGTGGCTTTGAATGAACCGTTGAGCCCTACGTTACAGAATCTATAACCTACGGATTAAAACCCTTCCTATCTACATGTGAATGCGTGAACCTCCAAATGGTTCACGACTTAAAATAGTCCAATAGCGTAGCTTCGTCAGAACTGACAGTATCTTTGTTTGTCACACGCGTCAATGGTCAAGATGAGATATTACGAGAATCGTAAACTTTGCGTCGACGGTCGAGATGCTCCCTTGCGCGAAATGTTTACAAATTGTCGTCGGCCATTATTCCGGGAAATGAAAGTAGGTACGGTAGGACCGCAGATACGGTCCACTTTGTCGTCGCGCGAATTCCGGAAAATATAAGTCGTACGGTCGACATGAAATGATCGAAGCTACCGTCGGCGAGAATCGCGCAAAATATATATAGTACGGTAAGTTTGTTTGTCTCGACGCAATTCGAAAATGTGTCGTCGGCGAGAAATCCGGAAAAAAATAAATAAGTACGGCAGGACCGCAAGTACGGTCCAATTTGTGGCCGCGGGAATTCCGGTCGACGTAAGTCGTACGGTCGACGCGAAATAATCAAATCCGTCGTCGGCGGAAATCGCGGAAAATATACGTCGTACGGTAGGACCGCGGGTACGATCCAAATCGCCATCCCGGAAATCACGGAGAATGTAGGTCGTATGGTACACGTCGTACGGTCCTGCGAAACCCAAATAATACCCAAATACAAATTAGTGTAGCGGTTGCCCTTCCTAACACCTAAATATAAACAACTAAAATGGCCGACGAGATGCGGCATGACAATTCTGTAGTTTCCTATAATAAACTAAAAACGGCCAATACCGGATCACGTAACGGAACCAGCATAGTTGCTCGAGCAGGAATTGCTGCCCTAGCTACGACTGCGAATTAATGAATTTAGGTATTTCAGGAGAAATTTTCTAACTTGCAAAGTCATAAACTGGGGGTATCGCGGCTTGGAAAAGAACTTTTGGCATGGAAAAGAACTTTTGGGCTGCCAGCTATAGCTAGAGACCCAGGGTATGCAGGTGCCATATGTGTTATGGCACAGATTGCCGCATATTTCCGTGTACACAAAGATAGGGCAAATCCTTTGAGGTATCGCCCAAGTAACAAAAAAGCGACGCGCAAGTTATAACGGTCTTGAAAGCGGAATGCGAGGTCACGCATCTCGGTATCAAAAAGCATGCGAATGTGGGACAAAATATAGTGTTTTTGAGACTTGAAAAACAAAACTGATTTTTACCTCTTTTAGTGTCCATGGACAAGGCCATGTCCACTCAAAAGGAAATGGAGTTAGTGTGTATAGTTTCGCTCAACGGAAAAACAGAACGCGGTAGATTTAGATCTCGAATATCAAGGGAGTCAATGTTTGAGTCTTCCCCCCAGCTGTGGAGGGAGAACGAAGAGATAGATGAGATTGATTAATGGATAGTGGTAATACCAGATCTAGTACCGGGTGAACCCTTAAGGTGAGAGTGAACAGTATGATCAGGGGATTGGAAAGGAGGGAAGCCGAAAGGAATGGGATCCCTAGCCGATCCACGAAAAAGACTTGAGCTTCTAGTTGTACCAGCCAAAAACTGGAAATTATTCTAGTCTGTTGGCATGTTACCCGACATTCGCTCTATTCGGATGCGACTAGATGCCAAACCCTACCCAATGCCAATGTTCAAATGCCCACTACCAGATCTACTAATCATCCACGGAAGCAGTATATCAATCCACGCAAACAAACACCACCTCCACGATTCAATCTATTCTGTATCACCAGGGTTTATATCACCATGGTTAGTCTGGTTAGTTTTTTTTTCATTATAGATTATTGTCTTAAAGCAATGATAATTTTCGTGATGATTCATGCAACCTAATATTTATATATATTTTTCTTAGGTTTTTTTTTTTGAGTTTTTAAGTTTTCTAGGTTTTCTGAGTGAGTTAATCCGGTAGGAAGAAAGAAGAGAAAACGATACCGAACAGTCAACAATCTGAAATTCAGCAACTTAAAAACAAAGTAGGCGACAAATAAAATGGAATCAAAGCATAACAAAAATATTATACTTTATTTTTTTAATGTCCACAAATTCAAAACAAACTAGACAGAAGGCATTAAGAATAAAGAAAATTAGAAATGAAATAAATGAAAATAAACTAGACAGAAAGAAAACAATTGACACTATGAATAAAGAAAATTAGAAAGAATACAAATTAAGTACGGGAATATTTGAGACAGTAGCCACTAGGCCCTGAAGTCATCAATATTCCCTACAGGAGTCCAATCAGCTGGTAAAAACCCTTCCTTAGCCGGATGAAAGAGCTGAGATAATTGGTATTCCTCCAAAGCCAGGCAAGGTGAGTACCAGCCTGTACGGTCAACGTCCAGACAGTAAGAAAACACCAAGTCTACAGACACAATCCACAAATCACAACAAGTAGAAGATGCTCTGGAGGGAAACCTTGCAGGTTGGCTTGCGCCGGTAGATTAGGTAAGGTCTTAGTACAAAGAGAAGGAGAAGCTCAGAGACAATTACTAGCATGAAACTATGGGTCTGAAAAAGGAAAAAACCTAACTCAAAAACTAGCCTGTCACTAAATATTTAGGTGAAAACCCTAAGATCACAAGGTTCGACAAAATCCCGAGAAAAAGCATGCCAAAAAACGACAACCTTCCAATGTTGGATTCCCAAACTTAATTTTCAAAAGTTACTATCTCGCCAAATGGCATTTATCCTATGCTTTCACTAATCTGTATGGTTACACTAATTCCTACATGTCTTTGAGCAGGCAGGGTTCTATGTTAAAACGCTGCCAGTTTCAAGAGACGACCGCTGCGTGGCCGCCTCGGACTGCCTTACATCTACACCTCGAGGATAAAAACCCTCCTTAAGCTAAGCAAAAATGATGCATGAACCTCCAAGGGTTGATGACTCCAGACACCTGTCAAGTTTGTGGCCGTTTGAATTCCTGACGTCTGATGTCGTACCGTGGTCCAGTTCCACGCTGATTTCACTTTGTGTTCCTGTAGTTCCGTACGAGAATATATTTCGACCTTTGTCCCGTAGGAATCTCTAGTTGTACCCTCGGGTATGTACCTGTCATGTCACCGAAACTTCAATTAGTAAATGATTTAATCACAATACCTGCTGACGTCTTACGGCATGAGAAGGTGTTGGATTACTTTTTGTACGGCCTTCGTACGGCATGGCCAAAAATATGATACTTACGATATCCAAATTTGTTCCCACATTCTCCAGAGATGGTACAAGCCAATGAGGGTGTGCCACGTGTCAGTTCACGTGGCGGTCACCGAAAATCGCTAAAACGCCTATTTTGTGATCTCGACACCTATTATAGCTGTTTGATCAAACCGACTTTCAATTTTAACCGTTGAAAATAAATGCGCGTTATTTTTCCGCCGTCAAAACAAATGCGCGGTATCTTTTCGCGAAGTATAGTAAACTATACTATACTAGAACTGTTTCTATGTACTAAAAATCTATTCGTACCGTTAAATGAATTTGTCTACGTGTACCTCTTAAAATACTTATCAAACCTTATAAACCTCATCATTGATCGTAGTCTAATAAGATAAAGTTAACGGCAGGTATGAGGATCAAATCCTGGGTTCGTCAAGTTCCTTTTTGGTAAACTTACCAAACTACTACTTGTCTCTCTCTGGACAGCATAAGCAACCATGGCTCTAGCTCCCTCTCTAACATTTAGTGATTGCGACAAGTGTGGGAGTTGAAGAGAGGAGTTGGAGGCAAGCTGCCTTTACTTATTTTTTGCATTTTATCTTTAAAAGTAAAAACCTAAAAAATACTAAAACAACCTTTATTTTCTACATTCTTTTTATTTTCTAGTCACACTTCAATTTAAGACCACACTTCTCTTTGGATAAAATTAGCTTAGGGGAAGGCACAAGTTTTTTCATCATATTTTGCTACCATTTCACGATTTGGTCTTTACTCTAAATTGATTACTTTGTCTTCTACCTTCTCCTAAACGAAGCTAAGTCTAATGTCTATATGTTTCGCATTAAAGTGGTGTTTAGGATTCGCAAAAATGGCAATGGCTCCTTGATTATCACAAACCACTTTTTGGACACCACTCTTAAGATGACCAATCGATTGAAGATCTAACAGCCGTGGACAGAAAACTGTCCCGCGGCGAGTATATCATAATTGATAACGTAGGTTATCCCAATCTGTGGGCATAAACAATGAGAATACATTCCACTATGACTATTGGAGTTCAACACGACCTATCTAAGGTGCGCAAGATGCCAAACAAAACCACACAAGACAAGAAAACACAATAAGTCACTTGCAAAACTTGGTGGTCAGATCTAGCACGAAGCCGAAGTACCAAAACCACTACCGTGCTCAGAATGGGGCAAGACTGAAGGGCTAGATCTATAAAACAAGAAGAGCTTTATCCAAACACCTTAAGGTATATGTTGAAAAGAAGTATTTAATATTCACTTCTTAATTTAAACTCTACAAAGAAGACAGAGAGAGAGTCATCATGGTTGCCCCCATTGTCAAAAACAAACAGGTAGAATAGACTGATAGATGTCCAAAATGTTCCCCTTGACCGGATTTGAACCTAAGTCTGCATAATCCGATATAATCATACGCCTTATCTATTAACGCGTCAACAAAATGATACACGTATGTGGTTTGACATCTAATTAAAGATTTACGCAACGTCCCTTTCACTAAAACAAAGAAAATTGACAAAACGACACATATAGACAACGGCGCTCGCGCACGCGAAATCTTACAGTGTAAAATATATGATCTCACAAATGTCGTCGCCACTGCCAAACCCGAGTAACCTTTTGGTGGCTTTCATATATTGCAGCACACTGTGCCACGTGGCGCCACATCACTAGACTCCGGAAAAGTTGGGAGGAGGAACGATGGCTCCCAAGCTAAGAAGTGTTAACTAAAGGCTATGTTGTACAATAGCCGTACAATAATTACAATCAGCCACTCTACCTTCTTATACTATACACTCTTTTGATTGGTCTAGGGTACAAAAGTAGGCAGCTGTGAATAGGAGTTTAGGAACTTAGCATGTTTGAACAAATCTCTTAAGGTGACCTTTTGTATTTATAGGCCATCTTTGGCCAGCCATAACTTACAGCTCAGCGGAGCAAATTTATTGATTTTTTTGCGTTTAACTCAAGGGAGTCTTTTCCTCATAGAGGTGAAGGTGGTTAAAATATTTGTGTGCGCGGGCGGCACTTATTCAGAGGGAAAGTAGAAGGGGCAAATATTATCCTAGAGGCTATACATAGGCTGCTAATTCTGTGGGTCAATGGAAACCACATAATTTTAGGTTATGGGCCAACCCTCTAGGGTGCCCATATTTAATGGATAATACTTTCTTTATTGGAAAATGATGATGGATGGTGAACTTTTTGAAAAACACCTATGGGGCATAGTGTTCGGACAAATTCGATGCCCACCTTCACATAGGTTTGGAGAAACACGTTTTTTTGGCACCTCCATCACCACATCCGTCACAACAGCTACCCGAACATCAACCATTATCACGAACAATGACGAGGAACGAGAGGAAATAATAATGGAAGGAGAAAAAAGAGAAGTTGCTTCTCGTGGGACTCCATTGTCAAGGACGATATCGGCAGCATCACCACCAACAATGGTGACAAGGAGTCAGACTGACCGATCAGAATATGAAAATTGAAACTATAAGGAAAAGGTTGCTAAGCACTTAATACTCAAAAGTGTAGTGAAGGGTATTGCCATTTCCTTTATGCATGTTTGATCTTTCTCTCATATTTGGGTATCTCTTCTAAACAAATATAACAGGTGGTCATTGCAGTAGCAACAAACTGGCTGAAAATAAGATTTTAACTTATACTTACAAGAGAGGAAGTATGAATAATTATTGTAATAACGTAGGAGCATTATTTGGAGAAATAGAGAGCATAGGTAACTCATGGTCTGAGAGACAAAGAGTAACTACATTGATAACGAAACTACCTGAAAAGTATGTGAATATCATTAATCGGTTGTAGGATCTAGGTGATAGCAATTCGAAATGGGATGATATAGTGGGGATGATTTAAGTGAAAGAGAGTACCATAGAACTTAGGTGAGGAAGTCTAAGTGTTCAAGCATTGGCTGCAGATCTGATTAGCGGAAGCGTGATGAGGAAAAGGGAAAGGATCCCTATGGAAACTTTGGAGGAAGAGGACAAGGAGGTGGCAGATTTGATCAACAAGGGAAACGAGCTCCTCGGGGTGGACTATGTCACCTCTACAAGAAACCGAGACATTATATGGCAAATTATGTCAAACTTGGAGATCTTTAGCTAAAAGATTGACAAGGTTCCTCAAGAGATGGAGGAAAGAAAAAGGATTTTTTGAATCAGGTTCATGACGAAGAACAAGATAAATTAACCAAACCAGAAGAGGAGCTTGAGGAGTTTGTCTTTAATCGGAAAACCACTGAGAAGCATTTCAACATTCCAAGGAGACAGAAGTGTGCTTTTGGAGGTAAGAGGGATCCACATGAAAATGGGTGGATTATAGACTCGGGAGCCTCAATGCATATGTGCAAGGATAAGAGGTGGTTTACTAAATAGAGGGAAACTCCAACAGTTGAGATAGAGTACGGAGATGGTAGAGTAAAAACCACAAGTCTTGTTGGATCGGTTGATTTAAAACTTTTAGTTGATGGAACGGCTACAATTGTAACACTCTTAATTGTTCTTTATATTCCATTGCTTAGGAAAAATCTAGTTTTTATAGCTGTTCTAGATGAAAAAAAGTTCGAAACAGGAACTAAGATAGGAATCTTCAAAGTTAGCTTTGATAATGAGGTTTATTTCATAGCTGAAAAAGGTAGTCAAAGAATGTTCAGAGTTGTACTTTGCTATGAAAAGAGTGTTCTCTACTCGTCTGAAAATGATTTGATGCTTTCGCAAAAAAGGTTGGGTCATGTGCATCTAGATAGATTAAAAAAAATGATAAAAAAGTAATAGTGGATGGAATTGAGTTTGGAGATGATGAGATCTCATATGATTGTAGTGGATGTGCCCAAGGGAAGATTCATAAACTCCCATTCCCAAAGGCATCCACATTTAGAAGAGAAAAAATATTAGATCTAGTTCACACTGATGTTTGGGGACCAGCTAGGTATGCTTCACATGGGGGGAAAAATGGATGCTAACCTTTACAGATGATTGGTCTAGATACACTAAGGTATAATTTCATTGGTCTAGATACACTAAGGTATAATTTCTTAGACATAAGTCACAGGTACTAAGATGTTTCAACGAATACAAAATATGGAGTGAAAAATTATATCAAACCTCAATAAAAGAGATAAAAAGTGATAATGGGAAAGAATACACCTCAAGGGAATTTGAAAAATTTCTCAAAGAAGAAGGAATCTATTATAAGAAAACGGTTCGTTATTATTCAAATTAAAATGGAGTAGGAAAAAGAGTAAATAAAACTTTAAGAGATATGTCCAGAAGTATACTAACTGATAAAAGGATAGGATTGCAGTTTAGGGCACAATCCACACCGATCCCTTAAATGAGTGCCCTAACTATTACGAAAGGCTCTTGCACCCGCAAGGCATAGGGATACTTACAAACACCTTTAATACTCTATTGAGCACTAAAGGTGAACCGCACTTGTTTGAATCAAGACGGGTTTTGCAGAGCTAGTAAGAATGCAACCCGCTCCACAATCCACTCAAAAAATATCCTCCAAAAGAGTTTCCTCCTAATGTCCTCCGCACCGCACGGGCCCGCGCCTCCGAATGTCCAAACATTAGGGGAACGGAAAAGAAAAATAGGGGAATAAAAAATAGAAAAGGAAAATCAATTTTGAAATCAGTTAGGATTCGGGGAAAGGGCTACCCAAACCCTAGGTTTCCGGCGAACCTTAAGTTTTCAGCCACCCTAATTCAGCCGGAAACCCTAAAACTGGCAGAAAAACCCTTATTTCTGCTGAAAAACCCTAATTTCTGCAAAAATCCCTAATTTCTGCAGAAAAACCCTAATTTGACAAAATATAAAGACATATATCTGCAGCGAAGAAATAAAATAGAAATAAGGTAGGAGGAAAACACCTAAAGAAATAATTGAAAAAAACAAGCAAAAGTATTTTTTTTTTCAAATGTATAAATTTTAGATATGTAATTTCTTATAATTTTTTTTTCCAAAACCCAAATTGAAAAGTAAAACTGAAACTGACAGGTAAATCAGGCCGAAGTTGAAACAAAAAACAACAAAAATTGTAAATGAAAGGGATTTTAAGTTATTTCAATATATATGATTTTTTATTTTTTTTGTCGTTTAAAAATAAAAGAAAGAAATTATAATGGAAGGTAAATGGAATTTGGACATGGGGAAAGATAAAACAAAATTTAAATAGGTGACAACAAAGTGAAAATGGAAAGATGGATTTTTTTTTATATATAAAAATAATGTCTATATTCCTTTTAAGAAAAAACACAAAAGAGAAAAAGATGGCGGATAGATACGCACGTAAAATCCAAAGAAAGAAATGGGAAACAAGCAACATTAGTTACAAAGAATATAAAGCTAAATCTCAAATCTGCTAGGACACTGGATTTGCAGTCAAGAAACCTAACGCAAAAAACTAGAAGGGCAAGATCTCAAGAATAAGACCCTAAATCTAAAACCCTAAATCTGCAAAAAAAACCCTAACCTGCAGATTAACCCTAAATCTGATTGTTAACCCTAGATCAATCACAAAATATGGATTTAGTTTTGCAGCAAGGAAACAGGGTGACAGCAAGATATAAAACTAGAATGAAAAGAGAGAAATTGAATATAATAAGAAACAAAATGTTTTTTTTTTCTTTTTATAAAACAAAATTTATATTTTTAGTTAATTTTTTAAAATTTCTTTTGGACAAAAATACTAAGCCGCGAGGTACCAACTAGGCTCTCTTGTTTTCTACGTATTCTTTACAAGAGTTATCTATAATAGGCAGCAAAGCAAAGAAATAATTCACATAGAAAAACAACAGAAATTTATATTTGACCAAAAAGACACTTTTTGTTGTCCATAGCCTATATCAGCCATGGATACTCACGGAAACACCCACAGACTACCTCAAAAAAAGCTATGTTTCAGACAGCACAGATTACTCCACGATAAATAAAAACAGTTCAAACTGCATAAGTATGCATTATATTCTAGACACTGTATCCTCCCAAAATTAGAACCAAAACCACCAAGGGATCTAAAAGATATAGGCTCCAGAGTTTCCCAAATGGTTGCTAATAAAACTAGACAGGTAGACTTCCCATAGAATGCGCAGAATTCACAGAAGGGGTGAGCTACATAAACAGATATTGCATATCATAGATACCTACAAAATTTCACATCAAAACATCAATCAGGTGATCACACCAACATGTCAAAGTTGCAGAAAAATAGTTTGGCGGTTTGATTTGATCATAAGAATCTAATTTACTCACATAGTTATCTACCGAGCCCTACACTAATCAAAGAGCTACGTGTAACTAAAACTGTACAAAGACCTGCTGTATGTCAACAATACGTCTACTATATTGAAAGTACAACAAAACCCTAATTATAACTTTTATCCTAATTCAATATTGTAACACTAAAATTAATTCACTACATACAAATTAAATTTGTTTCAGATATTTACAAATAGGGTGCGTACATAAATTGTGCCACTTGCTTATTCAGCAATTGGTGATTCCGTCCAACTGTACGCGCAAATTTGAAATCTCCTGGTAGCAAGTCGGTTGCGCAAAGCGACGTGACTTGCTTAGTCAACTGTGGTCCTGTCAAATTTCCTCCGCCGTTGATGTGGTCCCGTCAGATTTCCTCCGCCGTCAATGTACGCGGGATCAAACGATTAAATTAGCGTCCGTGCAAGAGTATTCCGGAATTTACGAATCGCCGTAAGATATAAGATATTTCTTCGTGATGGACGACACGCGTCTAGTAATATTGTTCCAATGTGGTCCCATTTTGAATTGCGTTCGTCGAATCCATTCCTATCCAACGTTCATTCCTGAATCTGTTCGATTTTTCGTGTGTTACTGAATTAGTTAACTTCGGATTCCGTATTGGATCATTCTCCTCCGGATACATTTGATGCGCACCTGCAAACGCCGCATGTCTCGAAGAAGTACATTACACTCTTTTATACCTGAGTAACCGCCTTACTATTAGAGATCTGTACTAAAGTGTTTATATAGAAATAACTCAAAAAAAATATAAGTACCAATCCCTCATTCATTGATCTATTTACTGAGTAGTAAAGCTTCAAATCACAACACTCTTCACATCAACCAAAGCAAGACAAACATGATAAAGCAAACCGTCCGGTTCCCCAGGCAGGCGCAGCTCAGTCTCGGATGCCTTCACCAAGGTCTCTATTCCACCACTCCTAAAGATTACACAAGTTGAAGGGAAACCTTCAGGAATTGGCATAGGCCTTGTGGATTAAAAACATAGGCTGACAAACAAAAGTTAATATATATATATTTTGCCAGCCTCTAAAACTAGCCAACAAGGTGAAGAAAGACACGTGGGCAATAGGTGAGAGAGAGCAAGCGAGAAACTCCATTGCCAAGGTAATTCTTGTCCAAACACTAAATTTTTCAAAGTCCAAAATTAGCCTAAGTAGGAGTTACGCTATCCTTAAGTGAAACTAGCCTAAGTCTAGCCTCCTTTACATGAACAAAAATACTTAAGATGTTGGCCAATAGGCGTCCAACTTCGTCTGGCGTACGCGTAACAAAATCCCACGTTCAAGGGTGAAAACCCTTCCTATCTACATGTATGCGTGAACATACATGGGTTCATGACTTAAATGCGCACCAATGAGGGAGCGCCAACAAAACGTTCATCGTACAGCTAGTTAGTCTGTCGCACAAGTCCACTTGAGGTGAAAAAGTACCAACAAAATCGAAGGTACAAGTGAAACCGGAGGTACATGTGAAACCAAAGGTATAAATGAAATCGCCTGTACGCTTTTCAAATCGCGTGCCTACAAAATAAACCAAAAATTGCACAAAATAAGTATTTTCTTAAAAGAAGGTGTAAGGGAATAGTGTACATGTCAAAAATAAGTAAATCGCTAATATGAATCAAAGCGCGCATGCCAAAGTATTGATCGCCTGCCAAATACCTGCGTGCATACAACGGATATCATGTGTGCATACAACTGTTATTATGTTAGCACACACCCGATACGTTGCAACATAACAACACTTTTTTTGAAACATCTACTTAAATGATATGCTACTTCATTTGTCTTAGCATAAATATGTTTGACGTTAAATTTGAAATATGCTAATTTTTACATCCATTTAACTTGTCTGCCTGTCATCATCTGTGCATCACTTAATCTTTGTCGATAAGAAAGTGCTTTATTACGTTAAATTTGAAATATGCTAATTTCTGCATCCATTTAACTTGTCTGCCTGTCATCATTTATGCATCACTTAATCTTTGTAGATAAGAAAGTGCTTTATTATCACAATTAACCGTGAATTCTTTATTATGCAAATAACGACGTCATTTCACCAATGCATAAGCAATTGCAAATAACTCTTTTTCACGAGCTGGATAATTAATTTCAGCATCATTGAATTTCCTAGACTCAAATGCAATAGGATGAAAATGTTTGCCAACTTTGTGACTTTTGACTGCACGTAGACCTTTATCAAATGCATATGTGGTGATTAAGACTTTAAACTCCCCACATTAAGGCTTAATTGTCCTAATTGGCACTTGATTGAAGCCACTACGTATATCAATCAGCGAAAATACTTTAGTACCTGTTAAACAATCTATCAAATAAAAAAAATTAGTGGTAATGGAAACTTATCCTTCACCATAATCCTGTTAAGACTAGAATAGTCGACACACATTCTTAACGTTTCGTCTTTCTTTTTGACGAAGAGAACTAGTGTTTCGTATGGTGATTTGCTAGGCTGAATATGTCATTTCTCTAGAAGCTTCTTTATTTGTTTCTTTAACTTCTCCTGCTCAAAAAAATTGTGCCTATAAATTCCTATGTTATGAGAATTACATTAAGGTTCCAAGTTAATAACATGCTCCACATCTGTGGAAGGTGGCTTTCTTGAGGGTAAACCACTTGGGATAACATCTCAAAATTCAAAAATCAATTCTTTAACATCAGTATCAGTTGTATTAATGTCCGTTAGATAATCAGATTTTAGTGCTTCAAGAATTTTAATGCTGTCTGATTTAGGAATGACATCTATGTTTGTGTTTTCTTCCCCCTCCCTCATCTTTAACTGCCTAGTTACGAATAGCAAGAAAGCATGATTTGTTTAATCTTTTAAGTGTTTTTTAAATTGTTTAGCTGAAATTTTACCTTCCACTCCCAATTTGGTTATATTTTATATATTTTTGCTGTGCAATTTCTTTGAAGGTAATGCTTGCAAAACCTTCCAACCATTTTCAGACTTTACTTTCAATGTGTTATTTTCCCAATTATTTTGAGGATTATGTTGAGTTAACCAAGGCTTTCACAGTATTAGCTCCTCATTTCCCAAATTCATTATTTCACACGCAACTTTCATTTTATGACCCTCGATATTAACATCTATTGTGTCAGTTTGTAAATTTAATGTGGACTTATTACCATTTCCCACTTGAATATGTAAAGGTTTTTGTCATATGACAGAAGGAATTTTATTTTACTCTACAAACTTATGTGAAATAAGTCTATGGGTAGTATCTAAATCTATCATAACTCTTAATGGTTTCCCTTCCACTAAAGACTATAATCTGATCAAACTCTATCAGGTGTCTTCGTTATTTAACTATCCTAACTTAGGTCTGTTGTTAAGAGTTTCATCAGAAGGATTGTTCAAACTATGAAGTGTAGTTTGCATCATAACAAATTTAGCTATCGTAGCCTTTCCATTCAAAAGCTTGCCCTCCAAAGTTAACTCACTAATCCATGGATCCGGTTGACTAAGCTGAGGAATTTCAGCTAGTTTTTTCTGTTTCCCACCTCTTAGGCTTCCTGCTTAGTTAGGTATAATTCAATACCCTCTTGGAGACCTTTATTGACATCAACTCTTTTGAGAGAACCTTTATCCATACATTAACATGGACTGTTTCGAGAGAACATTTATTTGTTCAGTCCTTAGCGTACTGATCTGGACCTTCGCATTTAAAAAATAAACTTTTTTTTTTGGATTTTGTGCACTCTCTATTGAAATGTCCCTCCTCTCTACAGTTATAACAATTTATCTTCTTCAATTGTGCACACTCAAATGCCCTATGTTCTTTTTTTTGACAGTTAATGCATGTGGGTATGGTAAGATTAGGTTCTTGAGCACTAATGCTTGGTTTAGAACTTTTAATATATCCCCCTCTATTGTGAAATTTGTTTCCTGTATTAACACTCTATCTGCACATTTGATTTCCCTTGAAGATATTTTGCCTATTCACAAGACCCGCATTCATAGCGTCTTCTACAAATTCCTCATCACCCCATTTTGATACTTCATTGAAATTACTCCAGAGTAATTCAGTTTTGATTATACCCCGACTGATCCTCTAGTTCGAATGCCTTATTCTGTAACTTTTTGAAATATTAAATTTATGATGTTTTAGTTATGATTTTAATATGGGATTCAGATAATTTAAGAAATGCAACTTAACCATTTTATCAATCAAACCGATGACATGAATACTAGATGAGTCATATTCCACGATATAATTCTTCACAAATCGTGTCTGCTTAGAATTCAACCACTTTTCTTCCATTCTGGATTTATAAGTGACGGGGAAGAAACGCGATTTGATCGTGGTTTTAAAAGTTTCCCAAGCAACATTATGAGGAATTAAATTAGACCTTCTCTAGGTGTAAAACCAAATCTAAGCATCACCCTTCAGACAAATAACCGCGAAAGAAGTCTAATCATCACGATCACAATTTATAGATTCCAAATTATACTTCATATGAAAAAATCCATAGATGGAACTCATCTATCTTTTATTAAAAGATGGTGCTTCACTAATAAAAAATTTCAGATATCTTATCTTCTTAGGACTATCATGATCATCCTCTCTAAAATTGGCATTCTTTTTATTTTCTCACCCCTTTGGTCATTAACATCAATTCTGGTGTGAATTAGATTAATTACCTCATCCCATTTGTGATTTGAAACATTCCTATTTTCCTTAACATCCTTCAATTCACTTTTCAATTCAAAAATTGTTTCATTCATAACAATACGCTTCTTCAACACATTCAAAGCATTCTCCATTTCACGTTTCCATGCAAAATTTGTCATTTTCGCAAATAAAAACAAACAAATGGAAAGATAGAATATTATTATCCCAAAGAAATTTGATGCGGATTTGCAGTCCTCAAATTGCTCCAAACCAAGACTTCTTCTCCTTAGCAAATCCTTTGAATAATATCAAAATATGAGAAATCAATAAGACAACAAAAGTAAGTTAGTTCTCATATAAATTTTCAGTTTTCCAAACATTCACATAGAAAGAAAAAAATTTCCCCACAAATTTTGTAACAGTAAAATTGAAACCTTTCAATGGTAAGATTCAACCTCAAATTTTGTAACAACAAAATTGAAAGCAATCAAAGGTAACAATTTAGGGTTTGAAAATTTTTGAGTCATTTCTGGACTCATTTGATCTTTGAAGAAGTAAAGTCCTCCACTTTCCTTCTCCACTATTAGCAAATTACCCATTTCCCACTCATCAGGATCTCTTACTTTTTAATCCTCACATCCTCACCCTTCATGGCTCCAAACCCTCGCGCTACAAATGGATCATCGTTAGCAGAAGGCATGTTTGTTTGGCTTTTAGGTAATTGGAGTGAGATTAAGCAGTGGCTACACTGCCTACCCCGCCTACCCCGCCTGAGTCTTTAGGACTTAAGCACGCCCCACATCTAACCACCGGCCGCTGGCTGTGTGGTCACTTTATTTCTCTCTAATCCTCTTCCATTTCACATTGTGGTTCCACCTACTAGGGTTAGAGCACCCTTACTGGTCACGGAAGTCAATTTTCGGATGAGCAAACTTCTCCCTAACTTCTAACCAAAGCTGTGATACCATATGTAACAAGATTCCCTAACCCTTAGAAAATCCCATTACTACATCCAATTTCAACCACTTATTCCACACATTAGAAAAATACACATTCATATTGAAATCACTCACATTAAGGATAAACTTTTAACTAGAATTAGATTTTTTGTCCGCATAACATATAGGTTGGTCTCTTTCCCTCTTGGCTCAACCCTTCTTTTAAAATTAATTTCCTTTTCTCTCCTCTCTTAAGTATTTCCCACTCTTTAACTACTAAAATACTAAATAGTTATTAAGAGATTTCTTATGCAAAAATGCAGTTACTCCATTTTGGGTTTATTCTCTCACGACCAATATAAGTCAAAATTTCCGCCAAAATTCCCAAAGGAAAAGAGGCATACTCTTCATTTAGACTTCACTATTTATCCATCATCGCCTTGGACCAGCCATGCGAGAGTCAACGCTTCGTTGAATAGGTTTCACCTGGGTCATTCATTGATCAGCTAAGACTGAGACTGACCAATGCAAAAACGTGTGAAATCTTTGATCAACTACATAGCATTTCTAACCAATCAAACGCTACCTTTCACTACGTAACAGTTAAGTGCAAAATTGCGCCCAAATTGAAGCACGACTTCACACGTTCACGCGTCACAAATTTCACACGCGAAACTACCTACGTAACCTACAAAATATGACTTATGACGTTTCGTACTAAAAATTGTACGAAACAAAACATCATGGGAACCAAACGACTATTACTACTTTGTCAAACGTACGCCGGATATTCCGATACTAATTTGACCATTTATCCGCTACAACGAACACTCATTTGTTATTTTGACCTCGCGCTCTCGCATAAATAGACATATCGCTATAACTTTTAAAATACAACTCCAAATAGTGTGATTCTTTCGCAGACGTCTACCTAATTTATAGTGTTGTGTATCGGTAAGGATTTAATGATAACCAATATGGACCTTTTTTCGGGTTCCCGATAATCGATACATTGGTACGATATATCGACATCAATCTTATCGCCGATAAGTAGCCGATAATATCGGGTACTTATCGGCGATAATGCCGATAACGATAACTATCGGCGATAATTGTATGGACCGTACAGATAAATGTACGGCATATACACACAACTGTACGTCGTATTCCCCGGACGCGCAGCGGACCCCCTTATTCTCGATTCCGGTAAAAAATCGCGAATTTTCCATCATTATTTCTAATTTAAGGGGCTTTTCAAAATTCATGCTGCCAAAATTTTCAAAATATGGCGTCTGGAAATGGACAGGTGTGTTCGTCTGCTTCTTTCAGTCTGTTCCTCTTTTTCTGGAAAAAGTTTGATTCAGAAATTTTACAATGTAAATTATTTTTTTCGTTTAGATATTATAGTTTTATAACAATAAAGTATTAACTTATATTTGTCTACGTTTATGTGCAGCGCTGTCCGTAAAGATTTTCAGTTAAATAGATACGCGGAACAGATTCTTATACGTGGCATTCCACCCTATATAATGAAAATTATATAATATAGTATGTTATATAGTACTATTGTATGCATACTATATTTTTAAAAAGTAATATATTTTTAAAAAGTTATCGCCGTCCCAGACCGATATATCGGGACCTCTGACTGTTCGATAACTGATAACTATCGGTAACGGTGTTATCGCGATAAGTGTTTTACCGGTACACGACACTACAAATTTATAACTTTATATTCGTAACCCTTAAATACCCATTTACAAACAATTTGGATCCCTTATTACTGTTATACCAAGTACCACACAATTAATAATGCGAACAACACGCAATGGACGAAACAACAAATTGACAAAATTGACACTGAAATTAAACGCTTAACAAACCTAGAACAAAAGATAATACGTAATCAAAAGGATTATTGATTGCCGCAAGGAACCTATTTATCCCCCTTTTCGATGTGGAAATGGACTTGCAGAATTTTCACATTTTGAATAGAGTGGCTTTGGAAATTTGAAACATTGATGATTTAGAAATGGATTTTGAAAATTTTGACATTGCAAATTTTTAGAGATTGAGAATTGGTTAGTTAAGAATCTTAAAATTTGCAGAATGTAAATCGGTGATTTGGCTTGATACGAAGCATTCAGAATTTGAGAATTGAATCTTGAGGGTTTTGACATTGAAGATTTTGGAGACATAGAATTGGTAAGCTAGGAATTTTACAATTTTCAGAATGAGTAATTGGTGATTTGGCAAGATGTGAAGTATTGAGAATTTGGGAATTCAATTTTAAACATTATGACATTTAATTGATTATGTTGGTGAATTGAGGCATCGGAGACTTGTATGTTAATGCCTCTAAGCTGGACTGGAAATAGGACTAAAAAATATGAAATATGTCTTAAATAACGCCATGTATCGAATTAATGTATACGGAATCT
This sequence comes from Zygnema cylindricum, assembly GCA_037447655.1. NCBI lineage: Eukaryota > Viridiplantae > Streptophyta > Zygnematophyceae > Zygnematales > Zygnemataceae > Zygnema > Zygnema cylindricum. The sequence goes on along the minus strand of JBBHKE010002555.1, from coordinate 113,811 downwards.
ACGAGAATACCTCATAAACGTCCAAATTTCAACTTATGCATTTATTTAGCTCGGCATAATCTCAGATCGCTTGTAAAATGGACTGAAAATGCTTTAAAGTTGAAAGCAACAGTCAAAAGGACATTTAGGAAGGGTATGGGGGCGTGGAGCCAAAGTAAAACCCCTTTAAATTGGGAATAATGAAGGAAAAATTGCGATTTTTTACCAAAATCGGGAGGAAGGGGGTCCGTTGCGCGTCCGGGGAATAAGACGTACAGTTGTGTACATGCCGTACATTTATCTGTACGGCCCGTACTGTTATCGCCGATAGTTATCGTTATCGGTTTTATCGCCAATAAGTACCGGATATTATCGGTTACTTATCGGCGATAAGACCGATGTCGATATATCGTACCAATATATCGATTATCGGGAACTCGAAAAATGGTCCATATCAGTTATCGCTAAATCCTTACCGATACACAACACTAATTAAAACAACCTATCGGATCTCAATTCACCGAGAATTTGTGTTCACCAAATTGATGCTTTGGCAGCATAGCGAGCCACCACATACTCAGCTTTTGTTGAACTTAATTCAAATGTTGGTGACACATGCGAACACCACCAAACCAAATCACCACCGAATACGAATACATATTTGGATGTCGACTATCCAACGAGAAAATTGCCTCTTTGATCCAAATCACATTAACTAATACAATATAAGTTTTTTTCCAATTTGAATCTCAAACAAATTACAACCGTACCAGCCAAATATTGAAATATGCGCTTCATGACCTCCTAATGAGATATTTTTGGTTCATGACAATGTCTACTTACAACTGCAGCTGCAATATCCGGCGGAGTACATTGTATTTCTGATGGCTTCTTGATATGAGACGTTAAGTGTCGATTCTCCAACCTTCATTAATTGACACTTTGGATCCAAAGGTGTATAAAGTGGTTTTGCATCCATCATACCAAACCGCATTAACATTTCTATGCAGTATTAGCTTGGCTCAACTTGATATCACCATTAGGATATCCAACAACCTCAATCCCCAAAATGTAACAGACGTCTCCAAGGTCCGTTACGTTAATGTGTAGGCGTAAGTAAGCCTTCAATTTGTTGATTTTCTGTAATTTGACGGAAGTCATCAAAAAATAGTCTATGTATACTAAGTAGATTATCTTAGTCTTTTCCTTCCCTTTTAATGTAGACGTCTGAACTTGAAATAGTTCGTACAAGGCCAAAATCGGTTAACACAACGTATAACCCGAGATACTTACCACAAGCGCCATACCTTTCTTTCCTTCGGCATAACCCCTCTAGAATTTTTCATATATACTTTTTCTTCAAACTCACCATTTGAGAATGCGGTCTTTACACCCATCTGATGGATGTGTTTCCTTTTGCCTGCAATCGCCTCAATCATCCGTAAAGATTTGAATTTCACAACGGGTGCATATGTCTCCGTATAATCGACTCTTTCATGTTGCTGAAAACCATTACACAATAATCTAGCATTGTATTTTATCACCTCGCCAAAAGCACTCGTTTTTGTCTTGAAAACCCACTACGCGTCAAACGCCTTTTACCTTTGCTGTAAGTTAACTTCCTCAAATGTTCTTTTCTCTACTATGGACTTTTATTCCATCTCTTAAACCGGCTGCCATTCAGACTCCCAATCATGTGAATTTCTTGCTTCGGTATAAGATTGGGGGTCACCGGCGGAGTTCTCACAAAGTGATTACTAGAGGAGGAAATCTTCATTCTAAGTTCGCAAAATGACGCAATTCAAATTCTGAACATTACCTCTTTTTCTGTCGGAAGACAATAGAGCCGGTTTCCTCTCCGTTTATTCTCGTGTACTGCTTAAATTTAGATTTAATTCTTTGTTTTTTTCCAATCTGGTTTGACATAACGAACTTGATTTTGAAATTGTGGAATTTCGAGATTCAGAAAACTTTCGGGAATTAAAATGTTGTGATTCAATGTCAATATTATATGTCCTCTTCAATGTCCAATTGATGATTCTTCCTCTCGACATTGACAGCCAGATCAGCCTCAATGTCATCAATGCACTCAATGTCCGGAAAATCGGATATTTTGACTTTGTCATAGAAATCCAATTTCCTTCGTAGTTTTGCCGATCTTTTAATTACAAATTTCAAATTCTCGTGAAAATTCACATTTCGAGATTCAATAATTATATGCCAAACCGGATCGTGTACATGGTATAGATCTCCCCGTGAGCTACACCCAACATACTCACGACCAACTTCTTGATAAAAATTTCTATCGCCTATTTTGGGATTTTACATACAAGGTAGCACGTCAACCCCAAATCCGCAAGTGATGTAGAGTCGGTTTTCGGCTGTACAACAACTCATGAGGCATTTATCACCCGAAACGGAACGTACACATAAAACGTATGAATGAAACAAAATGAAATTAGACGAGCGACGTAACATACGACCAACGTAACCGCACCATCTACGAACCGACATTGTTTCATTGACAGTGACATTGATTCCACACATTGCAAAGTGTTACAGGATGTAAGTACAAAGCAAGAATTAGTGTGTAAGCAAACTAAAATTGAAGCTAAAACCTTCGAAATCAAGCATTGACGTTGACATCACCTAAAAATAAATGCAAACGTACAGTAAATTGAACAAATGACACCAGATTTCAAATATATACCATCAGGAATAACTCTACACGAAACTAAAAAAAAAATCACGACTTAAATGTAAAATGTTGGACATTAAAATGAAAACGTAGAACCTTTGAAATCAAAATTCATATATTATGAATCCGACACCAAAACCCAAACGTAAAAAACATGAAATATCTGGGGGATCATAATTCAAACTTAAAACATTAAAAAAGAAAAGAAAAAAAGGAAAGAGGAAAAAATAAAAAAATAAAAAAATAAATGAAGGCAAAAAAATTCAAGCATCGAGCATCGGACATCAAAATTCAAACATGAATAAAAACAAAACCCAAACATAACACATCTGAAATCGAAATTCAAGCATCAAACAAAATCCAAGATGCATTATTTTATTTTTCAGGACTTTCTTTAGGAGAAAAAAAGCAAACAAGTTTTCCCAGGATGCGCCGATCAATGCAAAGGTATTTCAGGATGCAATGTCAAATATCTATTAATAAAATGTGTGCTAGATAAGTTTTCAAGGGTGCCATTTATGGCACTTGAGATGATTTCACCGGCATTATCGATTGCCATTCCACTTCCTTTGGTCCTCATAAATGTCTACCTTCAAAAATGGCCATCTTCTATAATTGCACTTAGAGTTCAACATATGGTCGCCGACCTCCCTTCAGTTCAGTCTTGAAAAATCCGTTGAACGGCCGCATGGGAACTGAAAATCACCGTAATAGACGACCATATCCTTACCTTTAGTCCACCTAAATCCCATTTTATCTGTCAGTCATCAATTGTCTAAGTCCACGCTAGACACACAAACTAAATACTATTTAACACACCCTGCCACTTGATTTCCCTTATTATTTTTACAAGATTTAGGGCATATAATTCTTCCGATGGCCCAATCAGATCCACCTTTTACACATGACCCGGCGTTTTTCCCCATACAAGCTTTCCACGACGAACGTGATCTCGATCCGCAAAACGCGGATATTACAGAATTACACGTGTCAGTTCTTTTCCACTTGTAGTGCGGCTTACAAGCTGAGGGAGGGACGCTCTGAGAGGCCACACATACCTGCAAAAATTAACAAAAAGGAAACAATGAAATTTCAGTTAGGCAGCGCTGCTCCTCCCCCTCCCCCTCGTCCTCTTCCTTCCCCGTCTTCCTCTCTTCCTCAACCTTTCCTTCACCATCTCACAAGCCCTTTCCCCTTCCCCTCCCCATCCCCCCCTTCCCACGCTGCCACTGTCTCTGCATGAGCCAACTGCTTCTACCTCCGCCTCCCTCTCTTCGTCTGCCTCCTCTCCCTCGGCTCCTTCCATTCCCTCCCTCTCCCTCCTCTCTGCCTCTGCCTCCCCTTTCTTTCTGTCTCCCCCTCTCCTCCTCTCTCCCACTTTTCCTCCCCTCTCCATTCCGCTCCCTCTCTCCCTTTCCCTTTCCCTCTCCCTCTCCCTCTCCCTCTCCCTCTCTTCTCCCTTCCTCTCCCTCTCCCTCCCTCTCCCTCTCTCTCCCTCTCCCTCTCCCTCGCTCTCCCTCGCCAGCTATCTCCTTCTCTCCCTCTCTTCCCTACCTCCCTCCCTTCCTCCCCTCCCTCTACCTCTCTTTCTTTTCTCTTTTTGATCTGATTTGATAAAAGCATCTCAAAAGAAAAATACGAAACAAAAAATTATAGAAAGTAAAATCATGGAGCCACAAGAGTTCTTATACATAAATTTGTAACAGGTGTCTCGTTTACTCAAGTTTTTATTATTTGCACTTTATGTCGAAATGTGTAAAAAACATTTCCATGTTGTCTTTACCGTTTGTCCCACATAAAACTTTCCACAGTTGATGCCTCGGTTGATTTCAAAAAAGTCGAGTCGAGAGATTTTTGTCGTTCTTGCCCGAATCGAATCGCATGGAGAACTACTCCTTCTATCACTTTCTTGCACGTAAGCGACTTGATTACATACTTTGGTCGGATCTGGAGTCCCTTTTTGAATGCAAATCTGCACAATTTAACACATTTCCGTTCTTAGAATTTCAAGAAATTACATTTACAGCCGTACATTTTTTGAACCTTTCAAGTAGGCGTACAAAAACATGAAACTTGCATTATAAAGGGGTCTAAATGTTAACAAAAAGTTCACCCAAGCGTCATTATCTAGGAGATCTTTCCGTTTTTTTCTTAACATTCTACAATGCCGAAATAAAAAGGATTTGTGGCATAAAGTGAGAATTTCGTTCTCTACACCGCCAATCTTTATTAGCGTTGTGTACGCTAATTCCGTCCCGCTTTTTTTTTTTTTATTCTCAAATAGAATTATCCACATTATTTAAAAAAAACCCTAATTTCTAATTAGAATAGACGATTTCTTCGAAATTTTTCAAATTCCCAATTAGCGTAAACCACGCTAATTATTCGTATACGCTAAAAAAACTTACACGCTAATAACGATTGGCGGTGTAGTTGTATAAGGCTCAAACACATAAAAAAATTGCATTGTGATTAAGCATTAGTAATTGGATCATTCTAAGGTGTACAAAGAATAGAACATAAAGATCGGTCAAACATTTTATTATGGATTAAATTACATGATAATATTATGAGGTCAAAATGCAGTTCATTTTCTATGGACCAATATTTTCATGAAAAAGAAAAAAAAAATGTAAGCTCCTCCTACATAATTTGACATGCACATCAGATTTCCCATTTATATTGTTAGTTCATCCCTGCTACTTAAGGTGGACGGATTCCCGCCGACTCAACTCCCTATTTGAAAGGACTGTAGTTTATTTCATCGGGGCTTTTTCAGTTTTAGGATTTGTAGATCTTTCGGACATAGAGTTAGGATTTGCACTAGTTTTTTTTATCCGAGCTTTCACGAGGGTTTTATTTTTTATAATGATATTTCTAATGTTTTGGAAGGATATTTTCCCTAGAAATGATATCATTCTGAAAGCTTTCCTTCCACACTTTATTTTTTGTTTAGTAGATTGTCTTTTGACTTCCTTTTTGTTTTTTTATGTGTTTTTTACTTTTCTTTACCTGTTGCCCGGGTTGAATTCCCAAAGGAAAGCCCCCTGAAAACCCGAGTGAACAACTAAGTCCAGGATTCAATGAATAGAGAGAGTTTGCCTTGAGATTAAATGCTGCTTCAATTTTGGGACAAGTATCTCCCTGAATAGAAAGGAAATTCAAGACAAAAATACCACTTAAACAAGGGGAACACAAAAGGACATGAAATTCAACAGAAAGTGAGGGAGCATAAAAATCTGAGATTTCCCACCCTCAATCACGTAAGCCATTCAAAAAAAAAAAGGATAAATAAATAATAAAAAAAAGAAAAATACTTGTTTCAATTCGAAAAAGTAGATTAAATATACGTTGCGTTTCCACGATAAGCTTTTTTGTGTACTTGTTTTTTTGTGCTCAAAAAGCAAAGTTAAAACTGCAATAAATACCCATGATGTTAAATTTACAAATTATGGGTATAACGATGTTATATAAATAAATGTTTGTGAATCTTGTGAGCTATACTTACAATTTGAATGCTGTACAGAACTTTGCAAGAGCTTGCCCCGGGATTTGCAACTTTTAAAACATCTCCGCTCCGTAAGTTATTGCAGAGATTCTACATAGAAACAATAAAAAAAGTGGCATTTAATAAATTGAAAAAAATAGTCAATTAATGTAACAATACTATATTTGGAAGTTATGTACACATCGTAGAGATTGGAACCAAAAAATTAGCGTGTTGCGGAAAATTCCCAACAACAAACATGGATAAAAAGTGGTTGGGTTGCACTTCCTTTTTCTTTTAAGTTGTGATCCTATTTCTTATTGAAGACAAATTCGGATTTACAAAACTTCCCAACTAGCAAATCCGGAAAGACAAGATTAATCCGATCTACATATAATTGCTCATCAACTAACTGTTATCAACAACATCCACATTAAAAAAGAATCAAGGTAACGAGTTTTTAAATGAATGAGGTGAAGCCTTTCACTACAACACATGGGTTAGTGTAAAGTGCACATCAAATGGAAAAAAATGTACATAGGAGGGATTAGCTAACAACAGAGTTAAGTTCTAAATGATAGTCTAGGAATGTATTAGTCATGAGAGGCGTAGAAACTTCAAGAAAATAAATACTTACCCCGCGTATGTTCGTATTTTGATTTAGAAGCTGTGGAATAGTTAATCCGAAAGAATAAGAAATAACATAACAACTGTCGCCCGGAACTACTGTGTACGTTTGTGGTACAGTCGAACTAGCATCCACCGCTGCAAAAATTTACGTTGAAATTAGAAATATCCTTTTTTTGTCAACGCTCCTCACAAACACATCAGTACCAACCATGTTCTTTCACAAAGGTCTTAAGAAGACGAGAGCGAAAACGTATAACAAGAAAATACTCGAGAATTAAGGCCTGAATGCGAACTAAAAAAAGAAAATGAAAATTTAACTTCAGGATTTTATTGATTCATCTTTGACTAGGACTTTGACTGCTTAAACTAGACTTATTAGTTTTTATCATTGTTCTTAAGTATATATGTGAGAAAAAGATATGCAATAAATGGAATCATACGTGGTTTTGAAAAGTACTCACGTGGGGCACAAATGGGTTTTCCTCTGTTGTTAATAGACATTATATACCCACGCAAACAAACACAATGGTAATACCCATTGCCATCATTGACACAAGATCCGGCACCGCACAGATTATACCCGGTGGAAGAGCACACATCGACTGCAAAGAAAAAACAAGGATAACCAACAAATGAAACAAAATTTGTTTAGAGACGATAACAACATTTAAAAACAAGAACCGAAAACAAAGAAAACAAAAACAAACTACAAAAAATGGTTTTCTACAAACAACGATGACATTTCATTTAGCATTGGAAAACAAAAAAAGTAAAATAATTACATACATTCTACTACTTCATTTATGTTTCTTATAGGAGGGTTAGAGTGGAAAGAATAATCAAGCTTAAAAAGTAAGGTAATTTGACACTATTTCTAGAAGTAGATGTACTGATGAGAAAACTAACGTCCAAGACTGAGTTTATGTTTAGAAGGAATACATAGCTCTAAAAAAATGATTTGACAAATATCGAAAAAAAAAACACCGAGGAATAGTAAATGTGGAACGTTTAATAATCCTCAATTTAACGTACAGTGCTTACATATAAATGATTTACACAGTTCAAATAAAAATGTTTCAAAGGTTTATCGTAAACGTTTGCCCAAATCTCAAATATAAATGATATACCAACATTTGGTACAAATGGCATACAAAGTTAGAACATAAATGTATAAACTTAAATTAAACATAAGTGACGTACAAGTATCGATATAAAATGTGTACAACGGTTCAGGAATAAGGATACCCAAAGTTTCAATAGAAGTGAAAGGCTAAAAGATGAAACATAAATGGGCGTTGGCATAAATGACAAACAAGGTTAAAAAAAGAATGAAACGCCCACAGCTAAAATATATATCATATACATATACAAAGCTCACATGTAAATGAATTTAAAGATGCAAAATACTTACGAAGGGCACACGTTTCGGTTTTGTCGGAATTTTTCACAGTAATGTAGCCCTTAGCCGTACATCTACACGTGTAAGAATTTGGGAAGGGAAGGGAAGAGGGAACACATGTTCCCGATCCACACGGATTGATTTTGGCATTACATGCTTTGTTGTCAGGAGCTGCACCAAAGAAAAAAAAAAACTCTAAGTTATATTGAAAGGACGAAGGGAAAAAGGGAAAGGAAGAGAGAGAAGAAGGCAGGAAAGGGAGGGGAGGGAGAGGAAGGGGCAAGGAGAAAGGAGAAAGAGAAAGTGAGGAAGGAAGAGAGTAGAAAGAGGGAGGGGGGGAGAGCGAGAGGTAGTGTGAGAGAAAGAGGGCCTAAGTCTTGGATTAAAATGTCACATTATGAATCCGAAAAACATAGAATTCCGGTTCTTCATTTATTGACAACAAGCTTTTTTGAAAAACTTAAATTGATAGTAAACAACGAAAGTATCACTAAAACATGCCGACAATGTAGACTTGTAACAAACAATAACAGTTAGAAATAATGATCAAAAGAGTAGTAAAAAAACAGATAGTTCTAAAATAAGAAGAGCATCAAAGTTAAAAGTAAGGACAACAACAATAGTAATAATAGATGATAATAACGATAGCAAACAGTAATTGTAATAAATAAAAAACATAGTAAAAAGTCATAATAATCACAATAATTGTACTGATAGCACCCAATACTGAAGAAGGTAGTGATAGTAATTATAGTAATTATAGTAATACTAGCAATAACAACAAAAATAACAGAAATAACAATAACAACAATATTCACAAGAATCATAATGATAACAATACCACAATAACCATAACAATAACAATAATAGCTATAATAATATAAACGCTAGTAATAATAACAACAATAACAACAATAAAAACAATAAAAACAATAATAACAATAAGAAGGATTCTAACAATAATATTAATCACGATTACAATACTAATAATAGCGATTACAATTTTGGAAAAATTCTTCACACGAAAATGTATTATTTTTCACAAATAGATCACGAAGCTTGCCTGCGATAACTGGGTATGAAGATGGAAGGGAATTAACTCCACATATTCCTCTTTTAATTCGCCCATACCCGTTTTGACCCCAACCAGATCCAAATGAATTGCGAATAATCCAATATGGAACACCATTTTCTGTACCGTATCCAACCAGCGTCACGAAATGGTTCAACTGTGAATCAATTTGACAATCATTTCGAGAATCTGTGAAGATATTCCACTATACAAAACAAAAGAAAAAAAAAAGCAAGAAGAAGTTAAAAGATGACAATAATGATAATGATAATCACAATAATAGTGATGATAGAAATAACAATAATTGTAACAACAGGATATCAATAACGATGTAGATAATAAAACCAATAAGGATAATAAAAACACCAACAACAAAAATACAACAATAACAACCACAATCACAACCAGTCTGTCCTGCCCTCCTCCTCCTTCTCATTCTCCTTCTCCTACTCCTCATTCTCCTTCACAGTCTCATTCTCCTTCTCCTTCTCCTTCTCCTTGCCAAAATCTTTCTCCTTCACCTCCTCATTCCCCTTCTCCTACGACTTCTCCTACTCCTTCCCCTTCTAGATCTCTTTCTACCTCTCCCACTATCTCCTCCACCCTCTCCCTCTTCCATTCCCTCTCCATCGCCCTCCCCCTCAATCCCCCTCCCCCTCCCCCTCCCACCCTCTCTCCCCCCCTCCCACCCTCTCCCTCCCTCCTCCCTCCCTCTCCCTCCCTCCTCCCTCCCTCTCCCACCCCCCTCCCTCTCCCTCGCCCTCTCCCTCGCCCTCGCCCTCGCCCTCGCCCTCGCCCTCGCCCTCGCCCTCGCCCTCGCCCTCGCCCTCGCCCTCTCTCTCGCCCTCCCTCTCTCCCTCTCCCTCCCCCTCCCTCTTTCCCTCTCCCTCCCCCTCCCCCTCCCCCTCACCCTCCCCCTCCCCCTCCCCCTCCCCCTCCCCCTCCCCCTCCCCCCCTCCCCCCCTCCCTCTCCCACCCCCCTCCCTCCCTGACCATCCCTCTCCCCCTCCCTCTCCCTCTCCCGCTATCTCTCTCACTACCTCTCCATCTCTCTCTCCTCCCACCCTCCCGCTATCTCTCCCTCACCCTCTCCCTCTTTCTCCCCTCCCTCCCTCCCTCCCTCACCCTCTCCCTCTCCCTCCCTCCCTCCCTCCCTTCCTTTCCCTCACCCTTTCACTCGCCCTCCCCTTCTCACTCCCCCTTCCCCTCCCCCTCCCCCTCCCTTTCCCCCTCCCTTTCCCCCTCCCCCTCCTCCTCTCCCTCTCCCTCTTACCCCTTTCCATGCCATGAACGCGTCCGTCAACACCATGGCTGTGACGGCCGGCTGGCGACTTAATACCGACATTAGTGTGGAATCAGATTGGGCCGTAGTCAGCTCGTACCGTGTAACGTCCACCTCTTTTGGTAGGTATGCCTGTTTCCAAGAATAGTTACGACAAATAAAAAAACTAGTTATAATTTGTATAAGGATATTTTATAGCTATGAATGGATTTTCCACCTCCCTTGTTTACTTTTTAGATGACTAAGAAAAAAATTTTAACATTTCGAATGTTACTTCGTGCCTTCCTGTGTTTTTCACCCGGGTTTTATGTTTCCCAGATGCCGAAGACAAATAAATTACAGGTTATAACACGTCAGATCATTTCTCGGAACTCTTTTTCCTTCACTTGGCTTGCCTATTTCCAAAATGACAAAACGAAAGGAAAATAGGTTATTACATGTGGCGTCCTATCGTGTGCCTATTTTTTTCACCTCGTTCGTCTACTGCCTAGATGACATAAAAAGAGTCGCATCTTGTAACTCATTGTCTTTCTTCACGTGTTTTTTTTTCACGTGACTTGTCTCTTTCCCAAATAAATTGAGAAACAGGCTATACCAAGTGGAGCTGTCTTTAACTTTATTTTTTCCACCTGGCTTGTCTTTTACATGCTGAATTGTATCTCGTTTCTTTCACCGGGCAACGCAACATCTAAACCTCCACTATTTGGATGGCGCCTAGCTAAAAAGATACATGTAAACCCACAGAAATTTCTCACAATACAGCTTCCTATTACTGAACCTAATCTGACCTATCTGACAAGATACTCAAAACAACTTTCTATTCCTTGAAAAAATAAAAAACCAAAAAAGTGAAAACTCACCCAACAACTTAATGCATTAATGAAACTAAAACTGAAAAAAAACACAAAAATCCTACCTTACAACCTCCGGATTTTTGACCTTCGTAAACTCCATAATCATTTTGTGTCGCGAGACCTCCAGATTCTAAAGCCAACCAATTAAGATTATCTTCGGCCCAACCTCCTTGGCAAGAACCAAAACAATCTAAAATTTGTTGTTCCGAAAATAAGATGGGATTCACACTTTTACCCAACCAAATGTTGTATGCTCCTTCAATTGCAGCAACAACCGCAAAAATCGAACATGCACCTGTGAAAAAAGGGCACAAGGGGGTATAAACAAGTATGTGTTTGTACACCAAAGCTTCCAAATTGATAAGATCAGATTGACAATTTTCTCTTAGTTATGTGGCTCACAATTCAAAGTGGCAATTTTGATGTTTGAAGTTCTAGATTGTATTGACGGTGTTAATGACATATCTGGTGTGAAATTACAAAGTTTAGTTGACTTAAAGATAAAATTCAGACACTCCCTTTTTTTTATGCACGTCAATACCGACAATCAACCACAAAAAAAAATGAATTCTTGATACGGATGATTTGCACATTTTTTCAAAAAAAAGGTGTCCATAAAACCTAAAATTTGAGCATCAAATATTTATTACTTTTTCTAACTTGTGAATCTCTGTTGTAAGGAAAACTTTCCGGTTGAATATATTCATATCAACCGACCTCCTTTGCTTCTGTGATGATGATAAATTATATGCTTCCGCCTGCGTAAATAACTTCTGTGCTTATTTACGTTCCTTTTACATCAAAAAGGTTCTTTTGGACTTGGAATTCTTCTCACTATGCAACCAGACTGCTAACTCACTACCTAACTGTACAAGGCATTAACTCTCTCATGGATGTTCTCCACTACTCACAAAGAACATACGAACATCGAGAACAAACTACGGGACAAACACGTTACGCCCACCAAAACACGTTCCACCTAAAGAGAACGTGCTTTGGACTGACACACGGTACCATTACCTACGCAAGAAAAAAATTAAATACTGCCAATCTTACGAAACTCAAACTAAACATATTGGCACGAACCCGGCCGATACGCCAATTCACACAAAGTATCCTAAAAGTAAGCAACTATAAAAAATGCATTACAAGGAACAAAAAATAGTGAGGATTTAAGCCATTTACCGCATGTGCTTTGGTCCTTTACTGGTCCAAAATACGACGACCAATCGACGGAAGCTGGAAGATTTGTAATTTGACTGTAATGTCGAGAAAAAACATTCAAAGTTGCGGTTATTGCAATAGGATCTTTTGATTCAGAGAGACCCGAGGGCGCTGTTCATTAAAAAATGGAAAAAAACAATATAAGAAATAGAATGTTCCACAACTGTAAAAAAAGAAACTTTGATTGAAGGGTTTTCAGCTGTATTTAAAGACATTCGAAAGACATACAAAAAAAGTAATGTAAGCGTTTTCAACAAAAGAGAGGCTCCTAGATAGTGTTAAAAAAATAGAGTAACCAATAAGCAAGCTCAAAAAGTCAAAGATGGAAAAACACTTGTAGATGGCATGTTTTTTAGGATTTTTAAGGTTTAAAATGGTAATGTCCTCGGGAGTTTAAATGGTTACACACAAGAATCAGCATTTGCTGAAGATTTGGCTTGGGGTAACCATAGTTGATTGCAAATACTCCCATCATTGGCCGATTTGCATGTCCACTGTATTACGCAATCTCCAATTCCGCCACCTTGTCCATCAATACAATTCCCTGACATTTTATTTTGCCATTGGGTTCCAGATTCTGTCTCTGTAGTAGAATAAATCGGTGCCCAAAGTTGGCTATCGTCACGATTGCAATCTGAAAAAAGAAGAATGAAAGCGGGAGATATTTACTATGAGATTTAGGTGCAAAGTGCCCTTTTATATTATTGCTACGCAAAAGAATGGGAAAGGAAAGGATATGGTGAAGATTTACGGTGATTTAGGTGTGAAATTGATGTTTGTGAGATAACTGGTTTGCCGATGGAGAAGGAAAAGATAGCTATTAAACATTAGGATTTATTACTTTAAATTTTGAACAAATGAGTCAATTGATGATAGAGTTAAATGGTTAAACTAATTGCTTGAGCAGTTGTGTAGTCATGGAAAGATAATTGAAGATAGTAAAAAGGTTTAATTTTTTTTAAATGGTAACCAGACAAGATACGTTAGTGCACATGAAACATAAGTTAGTACATATGAACCAGATCTCAAGGAAAAAAACTACTTATGGGTTCGCCGGCAGTTACTTGAAAACGATTGAAAAAAATAGAGAGTATTACCGAAGGGTCTAAAAGTCAAGGAAATTTAAATGTAGGCACAAATCGCGGAGCTAAATTCACTAAGTGAGAGATGGGCCGGTACAGGTAAACCTAGAGGTTGAGGTAGAGGTGAAGAGCAGGGTGGTAGTTCAGACGGGAAAAAAAATACGTTTTGACTAAAATTATTCATCTTAGATATTTTAAGCTTATCCATACTCGTTTTTATCATCCAGACCCTAATTTTACCTCCCCTTAATAAGGACATTGATGGCTTTATCATTTACAAAAAAAAAGGAGCTTCAAATGTGTGACAAATTGTTGTGTCGAACACGACCAGATACGTTCAATAAAGTAGATCCCTAATAAACATTTTCATGAGGCGACAAAATAAAATAAAGGAAGGGAAATCCAAAATTTCTATATTGACTGCGATTGAACAAAGCCAAAAATAAATAATAAATTTACATGGACTAGGAAAAATACTTTGGAAAATACTTGAACATTGAAAAATACATAAAACACTTACTTGAAAGAATCACCTCTGATCCCAAATCACTGGACGAAACCGAAAGACATTTCCCCGTGTTCTGTTGAAAATAATAATAGCCGTTATAAGCAACGACGCTCCAAAGTCCTCCGACATTGTTATCAAAACCATTGGGATCTGTCCAAAGAAGAGAGAAGCCAAAAAAAAATATTAAAAAAAAAAGGAAAAATGGACAGTGTTCATCACAAACACCCCAATAAAAACGAAACAGAAGAAAGAAAAACGATCTCAAACAGGAATGTCAAACAGCAGAAAATCAAAAATGGTTGTCGAGAGAAAATGGAAGAACTAAAAATACAACTTACACTGCACAATGTTGTCTTAGAAGAACCAAAAACTGTTATATCGAAAGAAAAAAAGGAAGAACTTGTCAACAAATAGAATGTCGATGAAAAATGTACATAAACCGGACCCATGCAATATATAAATAAAATTAATTCACAAACAAGAGATAAAAGATCAAATATTACAATGGTTAATAGCTAATAAGAAAGAAATGTCATCATACGAATTAAAAAATCAAATGTAAAAATTGTGCATAACTAAATGCAAAGGAATGTCAACATAAGAAATAGATATTCTGAAATGTATATAACAAAAGAAATGTTAAACCATTATCAAAGGAAATGCCAACATAAGAAAAACAATGAACATACATTGCAATTAAGAAAATCCTATAACAAAAGGAATCCAAGAAAGGGATAAAAAGTTCAAACACTTCAATTGTACATAACTAGTAACAAAGGAAATGTCAACATAAGGGAGAAAAGTTAAATGTGTGATTGCGTTAAAATCTATAATAAAGTATTGTCAAAACAGGAGAAAAAAGTTCAAGAATTACAATTGTATAGTCGAATACGAGTTCCTTGCACATCACGGTTGTTTTCCGCCGACCAGGCATTGAAGGAAAGGGAGGAAATTACTAAAAATGGTCCTGAGCTCGGAGATGTCCATGGACTCACATCCACTGCAACTGTACATAGAGATAGAGAGGGGGAGGGAGAGGCAGAGGTTGAGGAAGTGGGAGGAGAGACAACAAACCGGCATTGCAATAATACCAGTAACCCTCAGAGCAATTCTTGGTGCACTTCAACACCAACACCAAAACATTAACTGTACTTGAAAACACGTTAAGCGCTTTGTGCCACTCTGTTAAGAAGGTACAGTTAGTCCACATTCAACAATAAAATATGCATGGAATCCATCACAAGATCATGTGGACCTCTACTAATGCTACAGAGAGAAAGCATTCCCACCTTTTAGGTACATTCCGAACTCACATGTTGAGTAATTTGGACAAAAATCGAGTTGAAAGTGTCAATTTGTTAATAAGAGAAATACTTTGGCAACCAGCATACTGCCATATGATTACGGAAAAAGTTCCATTCACATATCAACAAAACGAAGAGATCCTATGGAACATGTAAAGACCAGCTTCTCCCTCGTTTCTAAATGAAATGTTAGAATAATGCTCATCTATCCACATGTACATGACGACAAGTGGAGTAGCCAAATTTCTAAAAGATCGTCGGCTCACAATAGGTCACAAGCTCGACCTTCGGCTTTTCTAATCCTTAAGAGAACTTTTTTTTTGTGCAGTCTGGAATGCTGACAAATCCTACAAAGATTCGGCATAATCGCCAAAAACCTGAAATTTCTTATCGGACACACCAAAACTGATATTAATACAGTTAACTTTTTTAAAAGGTTGGTTATCAAAAATGATTCTCCTTAAAGGGTTTCCAGGTCTCCTAACAAGCGAGAAACTGTTGAATGTGCTCTTTTGTACTTTCGATACAAAAATGCTCTCTTATGACCTCATTCAACAACATGACATTGGTTTTTGTAAAAATCAAAAAACCATGACGATGTCAATAGCCAAGGTCAGAACCGAAAGCACGAGATTGACTGAGGCATCTCATATCAAATCTGAAGTAGGTGCAGAGCAACGAAAGCTCGGAAATGAGATTTTTGTAAAAGTACAAAATCTCTCAAAAGCCATCAGTTAAATAATCTCCATTGGGCAATGGAAACAACAAAGAATATTTGATTGAACAAATTTAGTTGACGGGGCCAAGATATTACAAATAGCAGGAATTCATCATGTGACATGGAAAACAAGAACTGGTACACATGTACATGATTGAATGAGAAATTAGGGTTTAGAGGCTTACGAGGTCTGACATACAAATCCCAATGTGAGGTATCTGTCAGTTTAGATTCCACTTCAATGAAATACTTGAGCCAACACTGTCCAAATATAGGCGACAAATTGAAGCCTTTGCAACTGCAATCTTTGCCGCATAAACCCGCACAGTAGTTCCATGCATCGCCCAAGCTAAGGCCTGAAATTGTAAACACTTGTATATCATAGCCAGGCGAATCTTTTCGTACAAGCTTCTGCCAAGCGACGTTTTGTGTGCAAACTGAATCATAGACCCCAATGTTTTTGACAAGTCAGTTCTTGGTAATAGTTTGAAAAAACTTAAAACACCAAAGAGCGTCGGGAAACCTCCAATACTGATACAACAACAAAAATAAAAACCGGCAAAATATTTTGTTCGTCAACCTTCAAAATGCACCCTTTTCTAAAGTTTTGAAAGTCAAGCATTCATGACAAAAGAAGTGGCTAAGATAATCACCTTAGCTGACTATTTTTGTATACCAAATAGAAGGTGAGTAGAATAAACATATGGGCTCCAAAGAAAGACAACAATTACACAATCTTAAACTGTTTTGGAATGAGAAGGGTTAGGAAAAAAAATTCGCAAAAAGAAAAGTTAGCAAAGATTAAAACACCATAACCTAGAGTATCAAACAATGCCATATAAAAGCATAAATACATTGGAAATAACAGTAAATCTACCAAGTTAAAGGCATCCATGTACCGAATATAAAGGTTTCCAAACAGAATTTACAATTTGGCTTCACATTGACTCGTTTTTCATGGTCAGGCGGACATGCCAACCGACATACTGTCGAGAAAAAGCTGACTTGTTTGAAACTTGTCGTGAATTTGGACTTCTAGAGCTACTCAACAAGAAAAAGCATGTAGGTTTTGGATTCCTGTGGTAGGCATAAGGACTGAAACGCGGACAGTCATCAAGGGTGACTGTGGACTCCAAAAAAGAAGCCTATATTTTCCATTGTTGTGAGGGTGCACCCGTCGCACGTAGCTCCGTTCACAGAAAACATTTAAAATTGCAGCGTGCGCCTTTTTTAGTCTTAGCTACCAGAAAAAACAAGAATCGTACTTTTTAGTTATTTTTTTTACATAGCACGATTGAAAACGTAATGGTGATGTGCACCAACTATACCGGTTGACGGATATAATGTTAACGTTGACGGAATTGTTAGGATGATCAATGTCAATGTCAAAGCATTACAATAGTATAGCTGAATAAGAGCTCCTTGTTCATCACGGATGTTTGAGCCGACCAGGTATTGTAGGAAAGGGAGGGAATTACTGAAAGTGGTCCTGAGCTCGGAGATGTCCATGGACTCACATCCAATCCTACTGTACATAGAGCGGGAGAAGGGGAGGGAGAGGTGGAGGTAGTAGAGGAAGTGGGAGGAGAGACAACACACCCGCGTTGCAATGTTATCACTAACCCTCAAAACAATTCTTGGTGTACTCAACAGCGAGAGCAAAACATTAACTAAACATTAACTATACTTGAAAATACGTTAAGCACTTTGTGCACTTCTTTGAGAAGATACAGTTGGTCCACATCGAACAATAATAAATGCATGGCATCCATCACAAGACCATGTGGACCTCCAGAAATGCTACAGAGAGAAATCATTCCCATCTTTTAGGTTCATTCCTAACTCCACTTTTGAGTAATTTGGGCAATTATTGAGTTAAACGTGTCAGTTTGTTAATAAGAGGAATATTTTAGCAGCCAGCATACTGCCATATGTTTATGAAAAGAGTTACATTAACATACTAAAAAAAACCAATAGATCCTATGGAACATGAAAAGACCAGCTTTTCTCTATTTTTTAATGAATTGTTAAATGAATGCCCATCTATCCACATGTACATGTGGACATGTGGAGTAGCCAAATTTCTAAAAGGTCGTTGATTCACAATAGGTCACAAGCTCGACCTTCAAATTTTATAATCCTTAAGAGAACCTGCTTTTTGGAGTAGTCTGGGATGTTAACAAACCCTACAAAGATTAGGCATAATCGCCCACATGTCCAAAACCCTGACATTTAATATCGGAAACGCCAAATCTGATAGTTATACAGCTAGTTTGGTTAATATGGTTGGTAATCAAAAATTATCCTCCCTAAAGGTTTTCCAGGTCTCCTAACAAGCAAGAAACTGTTGAATGTACGTTTTTGTGCTTTCGATGGAAAAATGTTCTCATATGACCTCATTCAACAACATGACATTGGTTTTCGTAAACATCAAAAAATCATGGCAATGTCATAGCCAAGGTCCGAACCGATAGTACGAGATTAACTGAGGCGTCCCACATCAAATTTGAAGATAGTGCAGAGCAACGCAAGCTCGGAAATGAGATTTTTGTATAAGTACAAAATCTCTCAAAAGCAATCTCCATTGGGCAGTGGACACAATAAGAAAAATTCGATTGAACATATCTGGTTGACCATGAAGACGCAAGACAGCATGACCAAAACAGTACAAATAGCAAAAATTAATCATGTGACAAGCAAAACAAGAACGGGCACATTTGTACATGATGGAATGAGAAATTAGGGTTTAGAGGCTTACGAGGTCTGACATACAAATCCCAATCAGCGGTATCTGTCAGCTTAGATTCCACGTCAATGGAATACTTGAGCCAACACTGTCCGAATGAAGGTGACAAATTGAAACCTCTGCAATTGCAATCTTTGCCGCATACACCAGCACAGTAGTTCCACGCATCGCCTAAGCTAAGGCTTGAAATTATCCACCCTTGGATGTCATTCCCAGGCGAATCCTTCTTTGCAAACTTCTGCCAAGCAACGTTTTCTGTGCATACTGAATCATACACACCAATGTTTATGGGAAGTTAGTTCTTGATAACAGATTACTTCATGCTTTCAACACTGCATAGTAAGTTTTATATCATATAGTCTTGAGCAATAGTTTATTGGTACAACAAATGTATAGCAATTCCCTCAAAACACCCTTTGACAATTGTTTTAATCTTGTCAATGTGTGTGCGTCAGCTTAATTGTAGAAGAAAGGAAAAGACATCTAGTTGGATTCTCTTCTTACAACAGAGCACAACATTCGCTAGTGAGGAATTCGATTGAAGAACGGAGATGAAAAAAAGCATCTTCTTTCAGAGAAAATGGAGATATTTGGATTTTTTAATCAATTTACGACTTTTGACCATTAGTATATGTCACATTGTTATCAAAACAATGCAAAAAACAAAAAACTAATCATTTCAGCCATAGATAGATTTTTTTTCTAACTGAACACTATGTAAGACTAGAACTGTCAAAAAATAGCACCGTTGACAGTTGTTAGGCTGTTGTGAGTATTCACAGTGGAAAACCCATAGGGCAAAAACTTGTAAAAAGAAAACACTTAAAAACCATGGGGCGTTGCAAGCATTCATGGCAAAAAAACGGGGCTGTAAAATCAGCGTCGGCTAACTATCTTTATGTACCAAGTATAAGGTGAGTAGATCTCCAAGCAAAGACAACAAGCACAAAATCTTGAACCGTTAAGAGTTTGTGAACACAAAAATAAAATTTAGCCAGCATCATAACACCATAACCTAGAGTGTGAAACAATGCCAAATAAAAACATACAAAAACTAAAAGAAAAAGTAAATATACCGAGTTCAGGGTATCCATGTACCAAATTCGAGTTTCCAAACAAAGTGTACAATTTGGACTCCTTTTCACTGGTTTTTCATGGTCAGGCGTTCACACAACCAACTTAGCTCTGTCAAAAAAACCTTGATTTGTTTGTAAATTGTCGTGTAAACCTCTAGCGCTACTCAACAAGACACAAATTGTAAGTTTTGGGTTCTTATTGTCGACTTAAGGACTAGTACGCGGACAATCATGAACAGTGACTGTGGACTCCATCAGAGCCTGCTTTTAGCATTGCGGGAAGTTGCGCCATCAGACGTAGCGCCTTGTTTTTAGTCTTCGCCTCCAAAAGCAACAAAAATCGCACTTTTACGTTATTTGTTTAAATTGCACGATTGAAAACGTCACCGTCACCAATGGTGACAATTGTCATGTGTACAAACTATACAGGTTGACGGATAAATCTTAACGTGAAACGAATTATTAGGTTGCGTAATGTGCGGAATCAATTTCAATGTCAATGTCAATGTCAATGTCAATGTCAATGTCAATTTCAATTTCAATGTCAATGTCAATGTCAATGTCAATTTTAATGTCAATGTCAATGTCACTGTCAGTGCCAATCTCAATGTCAATGTCAATGTCAATATCAATGACAGTTTCAATGTCAATGTCAACTTTGCGATGCAAATCGCGAGACCATACTCAAAATCGAATCGCGCCACGCGAACCAAAACATTGCCAAAATCTGCGGACCGCCTATTTTCAACATTGAAATGTGTCTTTTTGCGATTTCAATGTCAATGTCAATTTCAATTTCAATGTCAATGTCAATGTCACTGTCAGTGCCAATTCAATTTTAAAAATCCATTTGCCAGGCAAAAACTCTTAAAACCATGTAAATGTCAATTTTGCGATGCAAATCGCGAAATCAAACTCGAAATCGAATCGCGCCACGCGAACCAAAACATTGCCAAAATCTGCGGACCGCCTATTTTCAACATTGAACCTAACAAATTTGTTTATGTTCATTCTTAAATAGTGCGGGTACGCTCAGTCGCGCGTGACGTCACTCATTTTATTTGATTATATTTCGGTGGTACTTTTCTGCGTGTACGTTTCGTTTCGTGTACACCGTTGGTTTCGTTTTGTTTTGTTTACGTCAAGTTTACGTTGCATCCAAGATTGTCGTTTTGCGGTTCAATTTTTGTGTTACGTTCAAATTGAGTTAGATTCAATTTGCGGCTAAGTTAATTCGCCAGCTTCTGAATGAGTGACTCATTTGAACGACAATGTATGAAAAAAGACTCCACATAATATGAGTGTATATGACCATTGAATGTGATGTGATTTGTTGATGTCCTATATATGAGTTTATAAAGCTTCCCCATTGAGTGATTTTCAGTTTGTGTGCACTCCCATATAGTTTGGATCCTATCAAGAATGAAAAACTCGGGTTTAGATGCTAGAGGCTAACCTGCTTTTTTCACAAACAAATCCAAACCATTGTTTACTACCAACCGAGATCCCACTTCGACGTAAAATTTCAACCAACACTATTCGATGGAGTTTACTTTAGGCGACAGATTGAAGCCTTTGCATCTGCAATCGTTGGCGCATTCATTCGCACAAAATTTATATCCTTCATCCCCGGGGTAGTTCGTTATTTTCCACCCTATTATATCATTCCCAGGGGAATCCCTTCCTGTAAACATTTGCCAGGAAACAGGATCTGTGCATCCTGAATTGTATGCTGCCGGCTTTATTCGTGTCACACCTGATGATCGATTTGCCACGTTGCCTATTGGGAGCTTTTGTCTAAAGGCCGGAGGATATTTTGGGGAAGGAGGCACGACAGCAAATACTTCCCGAGGGAAACCAGCGAGCATAAGGAAGACGGTAACGAATCGAATAATTTGTTTGCAGGAGTCTCCAACCATGGCCATTTTAAAGAAGAACGTCCTCTCTCTTCCTCTCCCGCTTTAGGTCCCTTTCTTGCTCCCTCTCCTCTTTCCTATGTTTTTTCTTCTCACTCTCCTCCTTCCTCTCTCTCCCTCTTCTCCCCTCTTTCTTTCCTTTTTCTGTTTGATGGTCAGCTTAATCACTGCAAAACACCAAAATTTCTGAGCAAGTTAGGTTTTAATTTTTGAGTAATAATTTGTCCTGTATAAAACACCAACAAAAAATTACAATCGTGCTCTTCTAAAATTTGTGTCACTTCAGATTTTAATGATAAATAAAAGAGAAACATTGACTGATTAACGTCGTTGTAAGTGAATTAATGTGGCGAGATTCCTGGATTCTGATTACAATTAATGGTAAAAAGCAAAGGAAAAATATTACATTACACAAAAATTACCATGCATGATATATTGCATTATAAAAATTAGATTATTTAAAATCCAAGGCTTGTCCAGATTTTTAAAATGGCTTCTAATTTTGTAGAATTGAACAGAAAGACAAAAATCATAACAAAAATATGTTGGAAAACCACATTCTAATTCGTTTCAGTAACGCGGAATTTTGTGCGGTGAAATATCTGCGTCTGTCAACGCTATATTTTGTATTTTTTTTAAACCCAAACAGCCAAACCTACACTTAATGGCAAACAAGTGGAAAGGCTGAAAAAAAAACCTTTATGCAGTGTTTTGCAGTTTTTTAGGTTCGATCGAATCCGTTAATGCGAACATCGAAAACAAGAACCGATGTGTCAACAAACACAAGAAAGTGAATCGAGATCGTGACACGTATCCGGCGACAAAAGAATCAGTTAAAGGTAATTCTGGGCAGAAACCTGCCTACGCCTTCTCTGTAAAGCATGGGAAATCGAAGCAGAAGCCTCGCAAGGGGAAATCGATATCGAAAGAGGAATAGAACAGGGGAGAAAGCGAAGCATTTCAGCTCTTCAAGTGTAGCACATAGTCAGCCGAAAAACTGTCAGCTTATTTTTATTCCCGTTTGATGCGTAATACATGCTTGAAATCACCACCACCGACAACATATTTGAAGCTGAATCTGACCATCCGAAAAATATTTTAAACCAAAAGGACCAAAAAAACATTTTGCAGTCTGTCGCTACGGCGACGAGTATTGAACGAGGGTCGAGACCTGTCGCAAACTGTCGCAAGAAAAGTCATAACCGACAATTTATTTTCATTCTGTTTCGCGCAAGCGGTCGGCCAAAGTTTGTCACCTAGCTCCGTACGCTGGTCGGTTGGCTGGCCCTATAACTCCACCGCCCATTAATAAGGAAGTTCACACTGTTTCACGGGATTTGAGGGTTTTTACTTTTTAGAGTACATTTTCGTACATTCCGTATTTTTAATTCAACTGTTTTAGATTTTTTCGTACATTTTCATACAGTGTCCTTGTTTTCTTGTACCTTTTACGGTTATTTGTGTGGTTCACACTTGAAAAATGGGAAAACGGATGTCATAAATTTTGGGATCCGTACGCCAAATTTCAAAAAATGACAAAAAACGCGGCGGTGACGGATGGGGCAGCTGGTTTGACCGTTTTGGAGCGTAGCGGCGGACAAAAGACGCAGTTGCGTGGTTCACACTTGAAAAATGGGAAAACGGTATGGTATGGAAACGGTACTTTTTTTTGTCCGTCGTGAACTGGCACGTGACGCTAGCCTACGTCAACTACACCGCCAATCGTTATTAGCGTTGTGTACACTAATTCCGTCCCGCTATTTTTTTTTTTTATTCTCCATTAGTGTAGTTCATTCTATTTTTTTCTATATTCTATTTAGGGTTATTTTCAGTACGTTGTCTCTTAAATAGAGTTGTGTACGGTCAGTGTCAGAACGTACATAAATGTACCTTTTTAAGTTAAAAATTACAATAAATTAGTTTTAGTAACCGTAGACGCATGAGAATGTGCTTTCTAAAAAGGAAAAAAAACCAGGTCGTAAAAAATCCCGTTCCCATATATTCGTCTAACAGCCGCGTTTCGACCGTGTGAATGTACGATTTGTGTACGATTTGTCAGATTTTGAACGAAGACCTATATTAGTGTAAGCATGTTTGCGACCGCCATTTTTTTTTTCAAAGATCCAAATCACCATAATCAAACAATTAGAATGTATGATTTTTTCCAAAATTTTCAAATTCTTAAATAGCGTACACCACTGTAGTTGTTATTATACGCTAATCAAACTCCCACGCTAATAACGATTGGCGATGTAGCGTGTCGTGATACGAGCCACTTGTCCGTACGAAAAGTAAACGCTTTGCGGACATGATATGTACGAAGCCTTCCAAACCAAAATGTACTGCCACGCAAGCGTTTGTACCATAGTTCAAAAGTAGGTAAAAGTAGGCCCATATAATATGCCTATTGTATGCAAAACATACAATATGCCCTTAAGACCCATATTGTATTGGTCGAAAAATGAAAAAAAATGGTACAAGGTTGAGTTGCACATCGATCGATAGAGAATTAAACGTCGTGTCTAAATTTTGAAAAAATATCGGACAAAAAAAATAATTTCTCTGAGTTTTGAGGTAAAACTTTTTTAAACCGTCAGATTCAGATGATCGGACGGTCGATGATCAAAGTAGCGATCTAACAAGATCACATGAAAAGCCCATAACACAACTTACGAAAGGGCTATCTGTCATATTAGCGTCTGCAAATTTGAACGTCCGCGTGTTTTAGTTCGCTAAAAAATTTCGTCCGTCGGCGTGCGCTAAACTATGATCATACGTCATATTCGTACGTCCGTACAAGAGTGTCCACAGCACACACCCATACAATATGCCTACTCTACGCGAGTTTAGTGCCAAGTTTTGTACGCCTACCAAAGACCTACCATAAAAACGCCTACTTTTGAACTATGGTTTGTACAGAGCGAAAATAACCGCGAAGGAACTTAGAACATGCCCTTTTTTCTTTTTTTCCATCAGTGTTTTATTTTTTTTTAACATTACTTGTTCTCTTGTCTGATTGGTCCTCTAGTTTTTCATAAGTTTGCGACGGAATGAATTCTTGTACGGTTCACGTCCGTGCGCTTCGTTTTCGAAATTCTTCAAAAACGAAAAAGTGCATTCCGAACATGATGTCCGATGGCGGGCGGCAGTTGCCGTTTGGTATACGCAGCTGTCGAGTTTTGACGCATAGAACTGTGTCTTTTGTCCGCAGCTACGCTCCAAAACGGTCAAACCAACTGCCATAACCGTCACCGCCGCGTTTTTTGTCATTTTATGAAATTTGGCGTACGGATCCCAAAATTTATGACATCCGTTTTCCCATTTTTCAAGTGTGAACCACGCAACAATCATTACATCGTGCATAATTATACACTAAAATAGGTACGAGTGAAAACCGTCGAAATGTACGGGTATGTGTACTTTCACTTAAGTTCATTCGTGACTCTAATAAGCGTTTGTTTCGCACGCGGTGAATATGATTACAGTAAAATAGGTGCGAGGACAACATAGGATGAAACCGTACAAGAATTCATTCCGTCGCAAACTTATGAGAAACTAGAGGAACAATCAGATAAGAGAACACGTAATGTTAAAAAAACAAAAAAACACCGATGGAAAAAAAGTAAAAAAGGGCATGTTCTAAGGGTGGAATTCCATTAGAAGAAAAGTGTAGTTCGTTACTGGACGTCGTACAGGTTCGTACATATTCGTACAACGCCGTACCTTAATTAATTTTTTGTCAGACTAAAAATCGTTACTGGAAAACTGTCGGGAAGCTCCAATGATGTAGGCGTAATTCCTGGCTGTTAGATATTCCACTTTTTCATATCCGCGAAGCAATCGCGCACATCATCCAGTGTCACGATAGTCTCCTCGCGAGGAGAGTTGTACGATACTAGACGTGTGCCATTGGTACACGTGAAAAATAAAAATAATATCTGCTTTGAACAAGCGATCACAGGTCTACACGTCGTATAGACCATGTGCCATCGTCGTACGGTCCATGTGCCGCCTGCCACGCTGTATGCAAGTGAGCCGATTTTTTTTTCGCACGCTCCATCTGACATCCACAGACATTCAAAGTTTGCCGCGACCTTCAAAGTTTGCCGCGTGTTTTTGCCATTCCGTTTCGAAATTTTGATTTCCGTTTTCAAAATCAAAAATCTGGCCGCAGACTTTACGTACGAATCATTAACTACCTCCGGCCGTACAGATATTTCGTTCTGACTTTACGTTTGAAGAATTTATTTAAGATTTTCAAATCTGGACTCTAACCTACGTGGCGCTAATCATAATTGAGGAAGGTTTGTTACTTGTCCGACAAAATGGAATAGTCTTCCAGTAAACGCTGCCAGTAGAATTTTACGTACATTTACTGGGACGGCCTAATGGAATTCCACCGTAAGTTCCTTCGCGGTTATTTTCGCTCTGTACAAACGCTTGCGCTTGCGTGGCAGTACATTTTGGTTTGGAAGGCTTCGTACATATCATGTCCGCAAAGCGTTTACTTTTCGTACGGACAAGTGGCTCGTATCACGACACGCTAGTTGACGTAGGCTAGCGTCACGTGCTAGTTCACGGTGGACAAAAAAAAGTACCGTTTCCATACCATACCGTTTTCCCATTTTTCAAGTGTGAACCACGCAATTTATTTTATATTTTTTACAGTAGGCTGCCGTACATTTCCTGATTCTTAATGACAACTGCGTTGCATTTTTCGTACATTTATTGGCATTTTCGTACATTTCCGTGCATTTTAGGGCTATTTATGCGGGATTTTACTGTTTTTAGGGTACATTATTATACGTCCCCGTATAATTCAGGACAACTGTCTTAGACTCTTCGTACTAATACCGAATGTCTTCCGTACCTTTTTTTGATTTTTGAAGGATTTTCTAAGGTCAACTCTTTTTGTACATTTTTGTACATTCCACAGTAAAAAGTACGAAATTTGCGAAATCACTATCTTTACATTTTAGACCTTTGGTCGTTTTCGAGGAAACCCTTATATAGGCGGTGTGTCTGTCACTGTTTTCGCGTTGTCCGTCCGCAGTACGGAATCGTACGGTACACAACCTGCCACGAACCGCCGTCTATTGACTTAACGAACACGAACCGTCGATAACGGTTCGAAGCCGGCCGTCACACTTCGCAACCGGCCGCCGTCGATTTGTTTACTTGAGTTTACAAACGACAACCGCCGTCGATTCGCTGTAAATTGAGTTAACCAACGCGACCTCACCGGCAGTCAAATTTACAACGTAGGCCAACGTACGTGAGTTTAAGGTTGAAATGAAACGTCGGCCTACAATTTTGTACCGCGAAGACAATATTATACGAACCGACATTAAACTACACCGCGAATCGTTATTAGACTTATGTACTCTATATCAGCGCCCCAAAATTTTGACATTGATACCCGAAATACAGTGACTGATTTTAATTTATCCGTGACGTTAATTACGGTTCTTGTGAATTAGCGTCAATGGTGTCACCGTACACATTTACTGAATAGTGTGGTGTACGGAGGGCGGTTGTTCGTACATCATTGTACTTCGTTAACGAAAATTGTACGGAAATTGTTGTTTACTTATGTCGGTTACATAAAGAACTGCGCTTAAAATAAACTGGTACCTATTTTAGTGTATAAGTATGAACGGGGTAATGATT
Source organism: Zygnema cylindricum (assembly GCA_037447655.1). NCBI lineage: Eukaryota > Viridiplantae > Streptophyta > Zygnematophyceae > Zygnematales > Zygnemataceae > Zygnema > Zygnema cylindricum. Next base: position 86,166 of record JBBHKE010002555.1, on the reverse strand, counting down.
GTTCATCCGCAAACTTAAATTAGAATTGTGGATTCATTTCAATGGAAGGACGAGACGTGGTACGGATTGTCAGATTTTGTACTTATACCTATTTTAACGTGTATGTCATGATGGCGGATCCTGTACACCTAAATCAGCGTTAAGGATAAATTACAATTAAACATTTTTTTGACGATGGTATTGATACAAAAATTAGAATCAATGACACTAATTTATTATTGATACTAATAATTTCTGGGAATTGCTAATCGCAGAGACGATTTTTGCTGCGCGCAGGTAGTTGTCACAAATTGTACATTTGAAGTACAGTTTCGTACAAGCTACGTACCTTCGAGGTAAGATTTGACGGTCAATCCGTCGAACAACTTTGACTGGCGGAATACTGTAACGGCGGTTAAAAAACTATCGCGCTTGCGAACGTCGACCGTCATAAAAAAAAAAAAAAATTAACACGGCCGGCACAGATTTACTGTAACAAAACTGCGGCAGCCACATATAAATATAATGGCTGCGCGCAGGTAGTTGTCACGTGAACGTGAGCTCCAGAGCACACACCGACATTTGACTTTCAGCGATCCGTAAGGATCGTGCCCTGTCGCGTCGCATGTGTACATTAGACGTTTGATTTAAGATGGGCGGGAAACGTCGATCGGACGGCCAGAAATATTCTTGGATGTCTCTTGCGGTCCAACCATTACTTGCCACGCCGCATTTTATCTATTGCGCATCGTTCAAATCACATCCAGGTTGCCCTTCATCCGACGGTGGATAACGCTTTGTCGGCAATCGCTCTCGAAGATCGATGACGGCGAAAGCATTCCGAGGACTTTAATCGGACGGTTCATTTGAGTTGTCATTTCGTCGACTGCCTCTAAGATTCGATTTCCGAAGGCGGCGCACGGGTTCGCAATCTCGTGACGGCACGTGTGGTCTGTGGAGGCGCGCTGACTTGCAACTGCAGCCGGCTATTGACGTCGCTTCGGGCAGAGCCGAATGTTAACGGCCGGTTTGTATTTTCTGTACTTGTAAATAACGGATTCTATCATGAATTGGCAGCGGGTACGGATAAAAAGCGTACCCGAGTATAAATATCGATGAAACTAAAACGATATTTTGCGGCTAAGTCAAATGTCGGTGTGTGCTCTGGAGCTCACGTTCGCGTGATAACTACCTGCGCGCAGCCATTATATTTATATGTGGCTGCCGCAGGTTTGTTACAGTAAACCTGCGCCGGCCGTGTTAATTGTTTTTTTTTTTTATGACGGTCGACGTTCGCAAGCGCGACAATTTTTTAACCGCCGTTACAATATTCCGCCAGTCAAAGTTGTTCGATGGATTGACCGTCAAATCTTACCTCGGAGGTACGTAGCTTGTACAAAACTGTACTTCAAATGTACAATTTCTGACAACTACCTGCGCGCAGCAAAAATCGTCTCTGCGATTATCAATTCCCTAATTTCTTTAGTCTAATAACGATTCACGGTGTAGTGTACAGTACACCGCCAATCGTTATTAGCGTGTAAGTTTTTTTAGCGAATAATTAGCGTGGTTTACGCTAATTGGGAATTTGAAAATTTTCGAAGAAATCGTCTGTTCCAATTAGGAATTAGGGTTTTTTTAAATAGTGTGGATAATTCTATTTGAGAATAAATAAAAAAAAAAGCGGGACGGAATTAGCGTACACAACGCTAATAACGATTGGCGGTGTAGTATCAACATTGTAAGGGTGAAGTTCTGTCAGACGAAAAGGGAGGTTGTTTACAAAAATCCGGACCTCTCCGTACTACGCTGTACCACTTACGTCTATGTTCCATTAGGCGGTTTCGTTAAACGTATGGATGTACACCGCGCATCGTTATTAGTGTCGAAGTCACTAATTTGGGTTCTTAAAATTTTGATTTTTTTCCTCAAATAGGATACATGATTTTAATTTTTCCTTGACGTTAATTGAGGTACCGTACAAAATAGCGTAAAGAACTAAAGTTCAATAAGATCTAAATAGCGTGGTGTACGGTCGATGTCAGACCGTACATAAATGTACCTTTTCAAGTGAAAATTTTACAAAAAATGAATTAAATCGGACGCGTTCGCATAGGAACGTGCGCTAAAAAAACGGGATTAGTCTGACATGTAAATAAGTCTGTCATGTACGGATATTTTAATTACACTACGGTGTACGATTTTTTATATTTTGTACGGATACATATGATAATGTATACAATCGTACAGAAAATTTTCCATTTTTGCTGTTCCAAATTAGAGTTAACTCCGAAATTAGAATAAACCTTTTTTTTTTAATTTTCAAATTCTTAATTAGCGTCAATGACGGTATATTTAATTACACACTATTTAAACTTTGACACTAATAACGATGCGCGGTGTAGTAGCCTACTTTCTATTTGAGTGGCATATTTCATTGGTACCACGTAGTAGACTATTACAATTCTGCAAATCTACAAATAGTCTTTGCTACCATACGCGTGGTTCACACTTGAAAAAGGGGAAAAGGGTATGGTATGAAAACGGTATTTTTTTGTCCTCCGTGAACTGGCACGTGACGCTAGCCTACGTCAACTACACCACCAATCGCTATTAGCGTACAGGATTCTTTAGGGTATAGGAATAATAACAGTGATTTTCGCTAATTAAAAATTTGAAAATTTTGAAAGAAATCGTTTACTCTAATTAAGAATTAGGGTATTTTTTAAATAGTATGGATAATATTATTTGAGAAAAAAAAAGCGGGACCCAATTAGCGTTCAATACGCTAATTGCGATTGGCGGTGTAGCGTGTTCTGATATGAGCCAGTTGTTCGTACGAAAAGGAAACGCTTTCCGGACATGATATGTACGAAGCCTTCCCAAATCAAACTGTACTGCCACGCAAGCGTTTGTACATACCGAAAATAACCCCGGAGGAACTTAACATGCCCAAAAAAAAAACCTTGGGCGCCCCAAAAAAAAGACTAAGTTTCAGTTCAGTTTTTAGTATAGAATAAGTATTAAGAAAGTTATTGTAAAATTAGTATTAGAACAGTTATAAGTGTGTATAATTAGTATTGCTACAGTTTTTAGTCTGTGTTATTGGTATTAGTACAATTTGTCTATATGATTTGAGTTACTATAGTTATTAGTAATGTATAAGGAGTATTTGTATTGTTATTAGTTTGTATAATTGGTATTAACAAAATCATTACTCTAAATAATTAGTGTTTGTATAATTAGTATTAGAACAGTTATTAGTTCGTATAATTAGTCTTAACAAATTTTAGTTTCTATAATTAGCGTGAACACAGTTATTAGTCTATTTAATATTAGTGCACTTCTAGTACTGTATAATTAGTATTAGGATAATTTTTACTTATGTATAATTAGTCTCAGGGCAATCATTATATAATCATTGCAACTACAATTATTCGTCCGTATAATTAGTATCAACTCGGTTTTTGGTCTCTATTATTAGTATAAATAGTATAAGTATATTTATAAGCATGTAGAATCAGTATTAGTACAGTAATTAGTTTGTGTAGTCAGTATAAGCACAATTATTTGTATATATAACTCATACTGGTACGCTTATTAGTATATATAATTAGTATTAGTACAATTTGTAGTTTTTATAATTAGTGGTAGTACAGTTATTCGAATAAATTATTGGAATAAATAATTAGTGTTACTACATTTATTAGTCTGTATAATTAGTTATTAGTGTGTATAATTAGTCTAAGTACAATTATTGGCAATTTTATAGTAGTACTCCAAGTTTGAGTAATATATAATTAGTAAATTTGTATAATTATTGATAACACAATTATTAGTCTGTAATCTAGTAATAGTACAGTTATTAGTCTGTACAATTTTTATCACTATAGTTCTATCACAATAGTTTTAGTATGTATAATTAGTGAAAGCAAAGTTATTAGTACAGATAACTCTTTACAATTAATATCGGATCAATTTTTTGTTTGTAAAATTAACATTAGAACATTATTAGTTCATGCAATTAGTATTAGTACATTTTGTATAATATGCATTTTTTCAGTTATTAGTTTGTATAGTTAGCGTTAGTAAAGGTATTAAATAATTAGTATTAATACTCATAAAAAAGATACATTGCTAATAACTGTCCTAACACTAATTAAACATTACTAATAATTGTATTAACACTATAACTGTATTAACAATAGCTATACAGACCTGTAACTATATTAATCCTGATTATACCGATTAATAAGTGTACCAATACTGATTATACAGACTCATAACTGTACTTATATTGATTATACAGCTTAAATTGATTATACATATTGATTATACAGACTAATAGTTGTACTATTGTAGTAATACTAATTGTAAAATTAGTTTTAGTCTAGTTATTAGTACGTAAAATCAGTATTAGTTAAGTGTAATTACTATTTGTCCGGTTATTACTCTGTAACATTAGTATGAGTACAGATAGTTTGTATAATAAGTTTTATTACAGTTGTTAAAATGAATTATTATTGTTTTACAGTTAGTAGTTTGTATAATCAGTATTGGTTCACCTAGTTGTCTGTATAATTAGTTTTAGTGTATAATTAGTATTACTGCAGTTAGCAGTTTGAACGTTTGTACAATCACTATAAGTACAGTTTCTAGTTTGTATACTAAATATTAACACAGTTATTAGTGTGTATAAATACTGTTAGTACAGTTATAAGTCCATGTAATCAGTGTTAGTGCAGTTACTAGCACTACATAATTAGTATTAGGACAGTTTTTAGTAATGTAAAATTAGTATCAAGACAATTACTATAAAATCAAGTTTTTTACAGATATTTGTCTTTATAGTTAATACTAACTCAATTTTTAGTTTGTATAATTAGTAGTTGTACAATTGTTATGTTGTACTATTAATATTAGTACAGATTTTATAATGTATAATCAGTATCAGTATAGTAAATAGTCTAAATAAATAGTAGTAGCACATTTACTAGTATGCATAACTAGTACTAGTATGATTATTTGAATAAATAATAAGTATAATAAAAGTTACTACTCTTTATAATTAGTGCTAATATAGTTATTACTCTGTGTGACAATGAAATCTGAAGTTTTTGAGTATTTTCTGGGTCTGAATAGATCAAAATAAAAACTGTACGATAGTAATGGTAGCCTGCCTCTCACTCAACTCTCAAGTCCCCATACTTGTTGCAGTCACTGAATACTGAAGAGAGAGTAAGAGCCATGGCTGCCTATACTGACCTAGGAGACACAGGAAACAAACTAAGTTAGTCTTTACCAAAAAGGCTGCCGAAATTAGGATTTGATCCTAGTACCTACTGTCCAATAGAGAAGCCGGAGCCGTAAGCCGTATCCTATAAACTAGGACATGTGTTGAGATATATATGGTGTGATACATATTTCAACATGAACTCAAAAGTAATTCAATTAAACTGATAAAACGGATTGACTAGCAGACCATAGAGTTAGTTGTAGATTAAATACCACACGAAACGAATGTTACAACATTTATTTCGACGACTTGTATTAAAATCCGGTTAACATCAGATGGATCATAATCACGCCGCCATCCCAGAATGGTCGCCTTGGCTGTTTGCGGTCGTCACGACACCGAACGCCACGTGGCATCGTGCTAGAGGCTACTAGAATTTGCAAAAAGATACAAGTCGATGAGTGACAGGCGTCGCCTCTATCGCCATGTCATACAGTGGTTGTACATCAAGTATATCGCCCAAGGTACCTTCCTGTACTGTATAGTCTGTATATGAAGAACATCGCCCGAAGTACCTTCTTGTACAGTATAGTCTTCTGATTGGTTCCATACTCCAGTGCTATGGGGTTTAGAGAGGGGTTTTAGAACTTAGAATTCTTTGGTAGATAGCCGCCTCTCTCTGAGAAAGCTGTTGAAAAGAGGTAATTCATAGTTCACTTCCCTATTTTAGTTTTTTTTTAAAGAAAGAGAGTAAGGATCAAAGGCGCGCCATGGCTGCCGCCATATTTAGAAAGTGGCTTTTTTTGCAGTTAAGGGAATTTTACTAAAATGAAGTCTAGGTCTAGATTTGAACCTGTGACCTCTAGGCTCTCTATTGCCTAACCCCTTAACCATTAAGGTGTTACGAAACGATACACGTGACGGGATTCATAAATATCTAAATATTAACGAAACAACTAATTAACAACAGACTAACCAAAAGGAGCAATTTCTGCATGTACGCGAATCTGAACCGTGTAAAATATGTTTTGATCGGACGGCCGACATTATAGCCGCCACACGAAGTGAGCTTTTTGGCGGCATACGGAGATAGCGTCACGCGGTGCCACGTGGCGCCACATTATTTGATACCGGAGAAGATGGGAGGAGGAACCATGGCTTCCGATATGATACGTGTCACCTTGTAGACCTTGTCGTACAATGGTCGTACAATAAGTACATCGCCCATTATACCTTCTTGTACTTTATAGTGTTCCTATTGGACTAGGGTTTAATAGTAGATAGTCGTGAGTAGGCAGACCGAGACTTAGTAATATTTAGGTACCTCTCTCTCTAAGAGAGCTTGTAACTATAAAGGTCATCTTTGGCCAGCCATAACTTACTGCTCAGGTGAGCAAATTCAGTGATTCTTTTTGCGTTTGACTCAAGGGAGTCTTGTTCTCAGAGGGGTGAGAGTGGTCAGAATATTTGTGTGCCTGGGCGGCGCTTATTCAGCGGGAAATTAGAAGGGGCAAATATTATCCTAGAGGCTTTACATAGGCTGCTCATTCTGTGGGTCAATGGAGACCACAGAATTTCAGGTTATGGGCCCACCCTCTAGGGTGCCCATATTTGATGGATCAGACTTGCTTTATTGGGAAATGATGATGGAGGGAGAACTATTTGAGAAGCATCTATGGGGCATAGTGTCTGGACAAATTCGATGCCCACCTCCACTGGGGTTTGGAGGGACACGTTTTTCTGGCACCTCCGCCTCTACAGTTGGTACAACAGCTGCCACCATCACCTAATATGAAGATGAGGAAGGAGAAGAGATTGTCATGGAAGGAGAAAAGGAAGGAGTTGCAACTCAAGTAACACCATTGCCGAAGGCGATACCGGCAGCAACACCACTTGCAATAACTACAAGGGTTCAGACCGAAAGATCAGAGTATGAAAAGTGGAACTACAAAGACAAGGTTGCTAAGCTCTTAATTCTTAAAAGTGTTGCAAAGGGCATTGCCATTCCCCTTATGCATGTCAAATCTTCATCTCAGATTTGGATATCACTAGTTAACAAATATAAGAGTGGATCATTGCAGCAACAACAGTTCGCAGAAAATAAGATTCCAGCTTATACTTATAAGGGAGGAAGTATGGATAATTATTGCAATGATTTAGGAGCATTGTTTGGAGAGTTTGATAGTGGAGGTAACTCATGGTCTGAGAGACAAAGAGTGAACACATTAATGATGAAACTACCTGAAGTGTATGAGAATATCATTAACCGATTGCAGGACATGGGAGATAGCAATTGGAATTGGGATGACACTGTGGGAATGATTTTAGTGAAAGAAAGCACCATAGAGCTTAGGAGAGGGAGTCTAAGTGTTCAAGCATTGTCTGCAGGAGCTGATTGGCGGAAGCGTGATGAGGAGAGAGGGAAAGATCCCTATCGAAACTTTGGTGGAAGAGGACAAGGAGGTAGCAGATTTGATAGACAGGGGAGAGGAACTTCTCGAGGAGGATTATGTCACTTCTGCAAGAAATCGGGACACTATATGGCAGATTGTGTCAAACTTGCAGATCTTCGACTGAAAAATGGTCAAGGAACCACAAAGGACGGAGGAAAGAAAAAGGCTTTCCTGACTCAAGTTCTTGATGAGGAAGTGGAAGAAAACACTAAACCTGAAGAGGAGCTTGAGGAGCTTCTCCTTAATCCGAAAAACATTGAAAAGCATGTCGACATTCCACGGAGACAAAAGTGTGCTTTCGAAGGTAAGAGGGATCCACCAAAGGATGGGTGGATCATAGACTCAGGGGCTTCAATGCATATGTGCAAAGACAAGCGGTGGTTCACTAAACTGAGAAAGATCCCAACAGTTGAGATAGAGTACAGAGATGGTAGAGCAGAAACCACAAGTCTTGTTGGAACTGTTCACTTCAAGGTTCTAGTTGATGGAAAGGCCTCAATTCTAACACTCTCAGACGTTCTTTATATTCCACAGCTTAGCAAGAACCTAGTCTCAACAGCTGTCCTAGATGAAAAAGAGTTTGAAACAGGAACTAGGAAAAGAATCTTCACAGCAAGCTTTGATAATGAGGTTTATTTCATAGCTGAGAAGGGCAGTCAAGGAATGTTCAGAATTGTACTTTGCAATGAAAAGAGTGTTCTCTACTCGTGTGCAAGTGAGATGATGCTTTGGCATAAAAGGTTGGGGCATGTGCATCTAGATAGATTAAAGAAAATGAAGAAAAAGGGAATAGTGGAGGGTATTACTTTTGAAGATGATGAGACCTTTGATGATTGTAGTGGATGTGCCCAAGGGAAGATTCATAGACTTCCATTTCCAAAGGCAACCACATTTAGGAGAGAGAAAGTATTAGATCTAGTTCACACTGATGTTTGGGGACCTGCTAGGTATGCTTCACAAGGGGGGAAGAGATGGATGTTAACTATCACAGATGATTGGTCTAGATACACGAAGGTATACTTTCTCAGACATAAGTCAGAAGTATTAAGATGTTTCAAAGAGTATAAAGTATGGAGTGAAAAGCTACATGAAACCTCAATAAAAGAGATAAGAAGTGATAATGGGAAAGAATACACCTCAAGGGATTTTGAAGAATATCTTAAAGAAGAAGGAATTCATCATGAGAAAACTGTTCCCTATAATCCGGAACAAAATGGAGTAGCAGAAAGAGTGAATATAACTTTAGGAGATATGTCCAGAAGTATGTTAAGTGACAAAAAGATAGGGTTGCAGTTTTGGGCTGAGTCTATAAACTATGCTAATTTCATCAAAAATAGAGTCCTAACTTCAACAAATAAGGAGGAAACTCTGTATGAGAGGTGGACAGGAAGAAAGCCTGATTTGTCTAGTTTGAGAGTGTTCGGAAGTTAAGTCTACAGTTTGGATTCCGATAAGACTAAATGGAAGTTAGAGGGAAGAGGGAAACCAAGATATCTTGTAGGATATGATGAGAGCACAAAAAGATACCGAGTGTATGACTTGAAAAAGAGAGATATAATTCTGGTAAAACACATAGTGGTGATGAATGAAGAGAAGTCCATTGATCCATTCAAATATAATAAGGAAGTCAAAATCAGATTTGAAACGGATCAGTTTTCTGACTTTGACTTTGAAAATGAAGAGAAGGAAGAGGGAGAAAAAGAAAAATCTGCAGATCTACCAAAGGAGAAGGAGGAAAGGACAACATCCGAGGCAACGCCACAATACAAAGTGGAAACCGATGAGGAACTTGATGAGACACCGGAATTGGAAGATAGGGGAGCTAAAAATCTCCCAAAACAAAACCCAAGGATGCCTTCCATACCGGCGTCCGATTTTGAAGGGGGAAGAAGAAGTAGTAAACGACTTCAAGAAAGACATGTAAATAACCAACTCACAAAGATGTCTCACCCCGATGAACCTCAAACATACTTAGAGGCCATAAACACTCCAGAAAGTAGCCGGTGGATCACAGCTTTAAATGAAGAAATGGCCTCTATCATGGAAGCCAAAACATGGGAGTTGGTAGAATTTCCACCGGACCGAAAACCGATCGGATGTAAGTGGGTGTTTAAACTTAAATTAAACCCAGATAATACCATTAAGAGGTACAAAGCTAGGTTAGTTGCAAAAGGTTATACAGAGAAAGAGGGGATAGACTACGAAGAAACCTTTGCACCAGTAGTCAGATTTCCTTCTATTAGAATCCTTTTAAGTATAGCCGCAGCGGAGGATATGGAAATCCACCAGATGGATAATAAAACTGCCTTTTTGCACGGAGAGTTGGAAGAAGAAATTTACATGAGGCAACCGGAAGGATTCGTGGAAAGTGGGGAAGAAAACAAAGTTTGCAAACTGATAAAATCACTCTATAGGCTTAAGCAAGCCCCGCGACAGTGGAATATAAAGCTCGACAAATTTCTGACCGGTTTGGGGTATATCAGAATTAGTTCAGATCACTCTATATATTTATTTGAGGATGAGAATGAAGTGATATTTATTGCTATTTATGTGGATGATTTGTTGGTCTTAAGCAAGTCCTTGGATAAAATTAACAAACTAAAACGGGATCTTAGAAGGAGTTTTGATATGAAAGATCTTGGGGAAGCAAAGTACATTTTGGGAATTCAGATGGAGAGAGATAGAGGGAATAGAATTATTAGACTCACTCAAAAAGAAGCAATCGATAATATGCTAGAAAAATTTCAAATGGAAAAAGCAAACGGATGTACTACTCCCATGGATTTGAAGAAAGTGAGTGAGGGGAGTAAAGAGGGAGGAATATTCATCATTAATGATGAGATGGACGAGATAGAAAGAAAATTTATGGAAAATATCCCTTATTGGCAGATTGTAGGCAGTTTAATTTATTTTATGAACTGTACCCATCCAGGTATAGCTGCAGCTGTAGGTGTCCTTAGTAGAAATCTAAATGAACCAAGAAAGAGAGATTGGGAGGCTGCCAAAAGGGTGATGAGGTATCTGGTGGGGACAAGGGAATTATGGTTGCATTTGGGAAGGGAGCACACTGACATCACCACTTGGAGTGATGCCAGTTATGGAGATGTGCCTTTAAGGAGGTGTACGACTAGATATGTGTTGCAAATTGGATCCGGTGCATGTTGTTGGAGTAGCAAGCAACAAAAAGTAGTTGCTCAGTCCACTATGGAGGCTGAATACATGGCTTCTTGTGCTGCCACCAAAGAATTAATGTGGGTTAAATCTCTTCTTGAAGAACTTGGGTTCATGAAGTGTGGAACTCAAAATGTTTTTTGTGATAATCAAGCTGCTATCTCTATTGCAGCTAATCCGAAACATCACTTCAAAGCTAAGCATATGGATATTAGACTAAGATTTGTCAGAGAGAAGGTAGAAAACAAAATTATTAAACTGGTTCATAAAACTGATAGAGAAATTATTGCAGACATGATGACAAAAGAGTTGCCTTCCCCTAAGTTGATTTATTGCAGAGAAAACTGTGGATTAAAATTGAAAAGTGACTAGGAATTAAGGGGAGTGTTGAAAAAAGGTAACTAATAGTTCACTTCCCTATTTTAGTTTTGTTTTAAAGAAAGAGAGTGAGGATCAAAGGCGCGCCATGGCTGCCGCCATATTTAAAAAGTGGCAGTTTTTGAAGTAAAGGGTATTTTACTAAAATGATGCCTAAGTCTAGATTTGAACCTGTGAACTCTAGAACCTATATAGCCAAACGCCTTAACCATTAAGGCGTTACGAAACGATATTTGTGACGGGTTTCATAAATATATAAACATTAACGAAACAGCTAATTAAAAGCAGACTAACTAAAAGGAGCAATTTTTGCATGTACGCGAATCTGAACCGTGTAAAATATGTTTTGATCGGACGGCCGGCATTATAGCCACCACGCGAAGTGAGATTTTTGGCGGCATACAGAGATAGCGTCACGCGGTGCCACGTGGCGCCACATTATTTGATACCGGAGAAGATGGGAGGAGGAACCATGGCTTCCGATTTGACAGGTGTCACCATGTAGACCTTGTCGTACAATGGTCGTACAATAAGTACATCGCCCATTGTACCTTCTTGTACTTTATAGTGTTCCTATTGGACTAGGGTTTAATACTAGGTAGTCGTGAGTAGGCAGACCGAGACTTAGTAATATTTAGGTACCTCTCTCTCTCTAAGAGAGCTTGTAACTATAAAGGTCATCTTTGACCAACCATAACTTACTGCTCAGGTGAGCAAATTCAGTGATTCTTTTTGCGTTTGACTCAAGGGAGTCTTGTCCTCACAGGGGTGAGAGTGGTCAGAATATTTGTGTGCCTGTGCGGCGCTTATTCAGCGGGAAAGTAGAAGGGGCAAATATTATCCTAGAGACTTTACATAGGCTGCTCATTCTGTGGGTCAATGCAGACCACATAATTTCAAAAGCGTATAAATACTAGCATCTTTGCCACTTGATAATTAATCGGCTTTTTAGGGGTTTTCATAGATTTCTTCTCCTGTGGGCTCAAGGGAGACTAGACTACACAGGGGTGTACTCATTGATTTTATTTGTTAGCCAAGTTGGCACTTGTTCCTAAATAAACAAGGCCATTGAAAATTAACTAGAGGCTTGATACATAACGGGGAATTCTATAATATAATAATGACAAAGAATTACAGGTTATGGGCCCACACTCTACGGTGCTCATTTTGAATGGAACAAGATTTACCTATTGGGAAACGATGATGACAGGTGCATTGTGTGAAAAGCGGTATTAGGGGATAGTAAGTGGACACGTGAGACGTCCATCCCCAGAGATTTCTCCAGTGTTTGTTGGGGTCAGATTTATTGGAACAACTTTGGGTCCAACGAAGGAAGCACGTGTAGAGGAAAACAATGTTTTGGAGGGAGAAAAGGAGAAGGGGAAGGAGCCCATTACTCCTATTGTTGTGGTGATAGAGTCATCAGTTTTTGAGACAGAGGAGAATGATAGTCTCACATGGGAATACAACAACATGGGGGCAAGACACTTCATCTTGAGACATCTCACTCAGGGTTTGGTAACATCTCATCTTGACATAGTTGCGGCTGCAGATCTGTGGGCAACTCTGGAAGATATTTTCACGAGTGGAACTATTCAAGAGCAACAACTGGCTGAGCAAAAACTAAATGCATACTCTTACAAAGGGGGAAAGATGTTAGACTACAGCACTGATCTAACCTCGTTGTATATGGAGTTGGAAAGTGCTGGTTGGATGTGAACCATGAAAGTAAAGGTCAACACCCAGATCATGAAATAACAAGATGACTATGAGAATATGGTTAACCGAGTGCAGGATTAGACAACAGCTTGTGGTTCTGGAACTTAGTTGTCAAAATGATCCTTGTTCGAGAGAACACCATTGAGATCTAGAGAGGAGGAAATAGTTTACCAGCCCTGGCAGACGGGACATATCGGTGGAGCAAAGACCCTAAGAAACCTTATGGAAATTTTGGTGGAGGGGGTAATCAACCTTGAGGATCTAGTACACCAAAAGGATTGTCATTTTTGCATGAAAACTAGTCACTACATGGCGGATTGCACCAAGTTAACGAAGATGAGGCTCAAGGAGAATCAAATTGGTGGATCCTCGAAGCCAAGAAAAAGGCACTTGTGACAACACATGTGAAATGGGAGTTAGGAGAAGAGGAGGCTTCAGATGAAGAGGATTGAGAACTTCTTATCAATGAGAAGTTGGTGGAGACGCAGATACCACGAAAGCAAAAATGCGCAATCAAGCTGTTCGAGAAGCTTAAAAAGAGGGTTGGATCATAGACTAAGGTGCTTGAATGCATATGTGTTGAAAGAAGCAGTTATTTATATTCCTTCTAGCCTTGGAAGAATCCGCGGGGATAGACGTGTCACTTTTGAACTTAGTATCCCCCGATATCGCTACTCACACAAAGCACTTGTCATCATCGTTTCGTAGTAGATCAATCTTGTTCTATTGAAAATCGGCACCCTAGAAGGTGGGCCCATATCCTGTAATTATGTGTCCCCCATTGTATTATAAAATTCTCCTTCGTATATGAAGCCTCTAATGAATTTTCAATGGTCTTCTTTGTGTATAAACCACTGCCACCTTGGCAAACCAATTATATTAAGTTTAACACCCTCTGTAGTCTACACTTCCGCGAGCCCACAGGAGAAGAAATCTCTAAAAACGCCCAAAAAGGCAATTAATTATCAAGTGGCAAAGATGCTAGTTTTTATATAAGCACTCTGGGAGAGAGGCGCCTATCTACCAGAAACACTAAGTCCTAAACCCCTCTCTAAACCCTTTACTATTGATATACGGATCTAATCAAGTGATTGTATAGTAGAAGAAGATACTGTTGCCGATGTACTTTTTGTATGGCCATTGTACGACATAGCCATGGAGGGGATGCACGTCAGTTTTGGACTTGTCTCCGGGTTTCTTTCAATTCCTGTACTCGAATGATGTGGTGCCACGTGACATTAGGTGACATAACGACCAAAAGAGGCCAAAGCGACTATTCCGCAATGGTGGCTTGAATAGGAGTTGTCCGATGTTAAATGAGCTTTTTAAATCACTACTTTGATCAGAGACCGTCCGATCGTCCAAATCTGACGGTGTAAGTAAAACTTTTTGGTCCGAATGTTTTAATTCGTCCAATTTTTGGTCCAAATGTTTTAATTGGTCCGAATAGGTCCAAATACAATATGGGTCTTAAGGTCATATTGTATGTTTTGCATACAATAGGCATAATGTATGAGCCTACTTTCACCTACTTTTGATCTATGCTACGTACAGTGCGCATCAATCGATTTTGAAATATATAAAATTAGTAGTGTTGTGTATCGGTAAAAAATTTATCGTGATAACACTGATACCGATAGTTATCGGTTATCGAAAGGTTAGAGGTCGCGATGTATCGGTCTGAGACCAACAAATTCCATATCGGCGATAACTTAAAAAATATATAGTATGCATACAAAAGTACTTTATAAGATACTGTATTATATTATTTACTTTATATAGCGTGGCATGCCACGTATAAGAATCTGTTCCGTCTCTGTTTAACTGCAATTTATCACGGACAGCGCAACACATAAACGTTGGCCGGTTAACCGAACAAGAATTTTATGGTAACTTACAGAATTGTATCGACAAACTGATGAACATGGAACGGCAAAAGTACAACAAACGCAAAATAGCATTCTGCGCGCAGCCGAAATCGAACGGACAACTTTGAATGAGAAAATACGAGCGGACGACCAGCGTGAGCGCCGACATCCCGGAATGGCTCTTTTGGCAGCTTATGCCAAAATGCCAACAGATTGACACGTGGCAGGTCCAAGTGGATCCCAATGAAGAAAGGGACAAAGCCATGGCGTCGAATGTGAATGGTACATCGTTTTTACTGGATCCGTACCAAAAGTGTACAGATTTCATGGCGGCCTCTATACTTTTTGTGTAATTTTTGTGCGATCTGATTGGTACACCTCAGTTGATAGGGGTTGTTAGAAGGGCGGCTGCGGTACCGAAACAGGGAAAGAAGTAACCCTAGGTGAACCTGGACGGTGCACAGTTAGACAACCGTAAAACCGTATTCGACGGTTTTCTCGGTAAGGCCCTACAGCCGCGAGTGCGACCAGCAGGCGAGCATAAAAGAGTAAGTTTCAACAGGCAAGCTAAAGCCGACGCGCGTCTTACGATAAAACGCAAACAACATGAAAACGGCAAGGTACAAGTAGTCAAACAG
>JBBHKE010002555.1:52901-70714 GCA_037447655.1 Zygnema cylindricum | reverse complement strand
GGAAAACACAAAGTCGTTTTTATTGACGGTGTGACCGTCTGTTTTTGGGACTTGTGGACGTGGAGTCTTGCCTTCAAAGGGGTGCAGGTGTTCAGGGTTTTTGTCTGCCAGTGTGGCAGTTATTTTTGCTGAAACACAAAAGGGTCAGGATTATCCTAGAGGCTTCTTGGAAGCTGTCTACTCTGAGGACTTATGGAGGTCTCAGAGTTTCAGTCGTGAGTAGGCAGACCGAGACTTAGTAATATTTAGGTACCTCTCTCTCTAAAAGAGCTTGTAACTATAAAGGTCATCTTTGACCAGCCATAACTTACTGCTCACGGGAGCAAATTCAGTGATTCTTTTTGCGTTTGACTCAGGGGAGTCTTGTCCTCACAAGGGTGATAGTGGTCAGAATGTTTGCGTGCCTGTGTGGCGCTTATTCAGCGGGAAATTAGAAGGGGAAAATATTATCCTAGAGGCTTTACATAGGCTGCTCATTCTGTGGGTCAATGGAGACCACAAAATTTCACTGCCCTACCTGTACAAGTCTCCTCCGTTTTAGTGGTGGAGGGGACGACGATGCCATGGATGTTGTCGTGCAAGAAAATTTCGGTAATTCATGAATTGAAGTTAAGCTGGTCGTGCAGAGCGAAACGCTCTCCAAACTGTCTTGACTGGGTTGGTCGCGAGGGTTGATGGCGGCTTTAACAAAGAGGGTTAAAGGTTTCGCGATTGGAGTCTTCCAAGCGTCAAAGCGTGCAAGGGTATCGCAAAGTCCAACATTTAGTAACATGTGTTGCTACGACAAAACCAAGGGTTCGTCGTCACCAACGTGGTGAAACACAACTACGCCGTTGCAATTTCCTGTCAGCGCATGGATGGCGCTACGATTCTCTGTCGGTACCGCAATTATGCTGCGTTTCGGTGGCTGCGCAACCATAGTGCTCCGGTACGTTAACATCGCAGCTACGTTTCTTTGCCGCGTGCCCAATATGATCACGATGGTTGCGATATTGCGATTCGTTCTTTTATCGCGTCCGCTGCGATTGCCCCTCTGGTTAAGCTCAGTGTCCGCACTCAGCGTAAACCGGCGCAACAATTCAGGGGAATGCAAATCCTCCTCGTCCACCGAAGAGTCGTAGCCCTTCCAACGCCGTAGCCCTTCCAACGCACCAAATATTGGGTGTAGTTAGGATTGCTAGAGCGACGCGACTGAAGGATATCCTCCACCTCATATTCGTCCGATGTACCCTGAATGGGCGGTAAAGGGGTATTCGAGCGCCGATTAGGAAAAATCGAATCGGGGTCGCGAAACGGTTTGGGGAGGGAAACATGGAAGACATTGTGGATATGCCAATTATTCGGTATATCTAACTTATAGGCCACATCTCCCACTCGTGAAAGAACAATGAACGGGCGTGTAAATTTTGGTGCGAATTTCATTGAGAGGGCATCCGCTAACAACATGTTTGCCATATTAAGGCGAACTTTATCACCCACATTGAATATAATGTCATTCCGGTGTGCGTCGGCCTGCGACTTTTGACAATCCTTTGCAAGCTGGAGCGCCTTCGCCGCCTTTTCCAGATTCTCGTGCAGCATTTTGGCAAAATCTAGAGCTGCGGGTGTAGGGCATTCCGCAATCAATAAATTTTGGAGAAGGGTGGGTTGTCGTCCTTTGAAGGAAAATGGCGTAGCATTCGTGGACGTGTGCACCGCAGTGTTGTACGTCACCTCAATTGCCGTCAAATGGTTCACCCAATCCGTTTAGTGCACCGATACATAAGCCCGCAAGGCCTATTCCAAAGTCCGATTCACCCTTTTGGTCGGACCATCGGTCTGAGGGTGATAAGCTGTGGACATGGCCAAATGCGTTCCACACACCTCAAACAGACTTCTCCAAAAGTGGCTCACAAATTTTCGATCACGGTCGTTGACGATCCATTCGGGAGTCCGTGATGGCGGAATATCTCCCGAAAGAATAAAACTGCCACATCGCGCACTGTGGCTGTGGTTTTTGTGGGTAGGAAATGGGCCATTTTCGTCAAATAATCCACGACAACAAAGATGGAGTCATAGCCTTCGCGAGTAAATGGAAGAGCAACGATGAAGTCCATCGAAATCGCCTCCCAAGGAATAGATGGTATCGGAAGGGGGTGTAGCAGACCTTGGTGACCCGATTCCGATATATGTCTGATACAAGAGTCACATCTCCGGACATACTCCGCAATGTCCTTGATGATGTTCGGCCAATAGTTCGCCTCAGCGACACATGCAATTGTTTTATCTTGCCCGAAGTGTCCACTGAGCGGCTCGTCATGAATCATCTTAAATATGTATGACGTAACTCCTAGTTTGTCGGAACGTAAAGTCTGTTTGTTTGACACGGTCTGTACCGCCACATACTGTTGGCGGTTCGAACTCATACATTCCGTTTAATTAGTTCCTTGATTACCTCATCTTCGTCGTATGCGGCTTTGATCCTCCTTAACCAGTGGTCGTCCACTTGTACCGTATTGGTCATTGCACTGAGTTTCAGATCATGGGCTGAGTCCGACGCTGCGACGTCCTTTATCGCAGCGCTTTCGTTTCTATCCTGAGATGCTTGCAAACGTTGCTCCGTCACCAGCGCAGCTACTTTGGGTCTTCTCGATTGCGCATCCGCCCGGTTTGACTTGCTTGGTTTGTACTCAATAGTTAACTCCGGCCCGAAGGTTTGAAGAAACGTCATCCATCGCACCTGTTTCTTAGACAACTTCAGCTTTGTCTGAAGATATTGTAGGGCATGGTGATCGGTGATGATCGTGATCCGTTTCCTTTGAATGTAACATTTCCAAACTTCCAATGCATTAATAATTGCAATTGTCTCCTTTTCATGGGTGGCCCAGTTAAGCTCCGCTGCCTTCAGTTTTCGACATTCGTAGGCAATGGGTTGAAGGCTTTTTCCTTGATCCTGCATAAGGATCGTTCCAATAGCCATATCTCTGGCATCGGTTATTATCGTCTAAGGTAACTCCGAGTCAGGAACAGTTAACACAGGGGCGGTAACCAACCGCTCCTTTAGCGTGTCAAAGGCTGCCCCATGCGCCGTTTTCCACTAATAAGGTACGTCATTCTTAAGTAAGTCCGTGAGTGGTGCAACAATTTTTGTGAAACCTTCGACAAAACGACGATAGTAGGAGCATAATCTGAGAAAGCTCCATACCTTCGGAATGTTCGACGGCTGCGGCCACTCCTTCACTGCCTTAGTTTTGTTCGGATCCATTGCGATCCCATCCCGGCTCACCACATGTCTCAAAAACTCAATTTTCTCTTTCAAAAAATAACATTTACTCCTTTTTGCGTACTACTTGTTCTCCCTAAGGACTTGTAGGACCGTCCGTAGATGCTCCATATGATCCTCTAGCGTTTGGCTATACACCAAGATGTCGTCTAGAAAGACGATTACAACGCGTCCAAATATCGTTGAAAGATGGAATTCATTAAATGCATAAAAGTTGATGGTGCGTTGGTCAATCCGAACGGCATAACCCGAAATTGGAAATGACCGTACCGAGTTCTAAATGTCGTCTTTTCCACATCTTCCTCGGCAATTCTGATTTGGTGATAACCGCTTTGCAGGTCTAATTTTGAAAAATATTTAGCGCCTCGCAGTCGATCCAACAATTCGCCTATCCTCCGTAGAGGGTACGCATTTTTCACAGTTAACTTGTTTAGCGCTCAGTAATCCACACACATACGAAAACCTCCATCCTTATTATTTACGAAGAGAACGCGGGCTCAGTACCGTGACTTGCTTAGTTCAATTGCTCCGGCTTCGACCAACTCCGCAAGTTGCTTTTGGAGTTGGTCCAATTTGGTGTAACTAATCTTATAAATCTGATGAGCCAAGGGTATCGCTCTGGGGACAAGCTCTATCTTGTGGTCCACTTCGTGCTTCGGAGGTAAGCCTTCTAGGAGATTCGGGGGAAAGACATCTACATACTCCTCGAGAATTTTTGTTACAACTTTCGGGGCCTCTACGGAAGTCTTTCCGGTGTCGTCACCTTCTTTTGAGTCGAAGTCGGGATCTTTCTTCCTCCATTCCTCCAAAATCCCCGCCTTCAACTCCTCCATACGTTCGACGACCGCCAAACCACTTGTCTCCTCTTTCTTGAGTGCCCTCTTTAGGTGTAAGTCCGAAAGTAGGAGTCCCTCTTTCGTTCCCTTTACTAGCCGCTCCCGCTTTTACCTCAAAATCTTCTTCACCCTTCTTCACTCTCATGTAACCACTTCTCCAGTCAATCGTCGGATTCCATTTTTGTAGCCACGGGTTCCTTAAAATTACCTCATGGTCTCCAAGAGGTGATACATGAAGGGTGTCATACCATTGGAACTTCCCAACTCCGACGCGTAATCTCGGAGTACGATGAGTAATGGATTGGGAACTTCCGTCGGCCAATTGCACCGACTGACAATCCTTTAGCACCACCAGAAGGAGTTTCACCTTTTTCACATTCACCTTATTGATGAAGTTCCCGAATGCGTCGGAGTCCACTATGAAGCTAGCAGCGCTCAATCCGATTCGATCTTGAAATATTAGAGGGTCTCCCCCTTCACCAGCTAACCTCATGACGTTAAGCTTGCCCCTCCTATGACCTCTCGTGTTTGGGCATTCTCGGGCCAAATGATCCGGAGAATCGCACTGGAAGCATAAGTCGTTTTCCTTCCTCCGTTGGAACTCCTCGGGGGATAAATCATTGGTCTTGGCCTTGGTGGTCTTCTTCTTCTTCCAAAGCAAATTGACCACTTCATTATCCTCATCAATTGCTCCGAGCTCCATGGGGGTTGGACCATCGTCTCGTTGACCTCCTCCGCTGCTGTTCGACCCATAATGGTAGGGTAACGAATCGGTCTGTTCCGCAAACTAAATGATTTCCGAGAGACTAGGGGTCGTACTTTCCCGAGAAAGCCATTGCTCCACATCCCTCCGAATGGAGGCCTTAAGCCCCTTCACGTAACGATCCACGGCTTCATCCTCCGTCATCGTAGGTATTTGAACTTTGCACTCTAAGAACCGCTGCGTGTACTCCAACACCGAGGTACGTTGCTTCAAAATCGCGATCTTATCTCTCGCAGCCTTAACCGTGTTAACGGGTTGCCAAGAGTCACGGAGGAGTTGAATGAACAGAGCCCAAACAGCCTGAAATTCTATGGGCTCCATTGCCACACAGAATTCGCAGGTCCAAAGGAAGCTAATCTAGATAGTGCCGACTCCAACTTGATATAAACCCAAATGATTGACCCCTTGACAATCAGAACCCCATTAAAGCTTCACCCCTGTGAAGTAAGACTTTCTGTGTGCTCAGTTCCACCACAGAATGCAATGTTAGAATATGAGATTTGGACACATTCCCCCACTTTGACTTTCCCTTGGAAATGCAGCCACCCAGGCAGGCAAAATCTCTGACCGACTACACCCCTGTATAGCCTGGACTCCCTTGAGTCCGCAGCAACAAAAATCACTGAAATTGGTCAACTGAATTGATAGTTATGGCTGGCCAAAGTTTGCCATTTATACAAGGTGCTCTCTGGGAGAGGCAGCTACCTACCACAAATATTCCAAGTCCTAAAAACCCCTCTCTAAGCCCCCTAATACTAAAGTACGAACGAATGACAAGACTGTAAAGTACATAAAGGTACAGGTGCCGCTGTACCTTTTGTACGACCATTGTACGACATGGCTAAAAAGTCAACAAATGTCCTATCCGGATTTGCTCTTGTAATCCTCGGAATTCCTGCTTACAAATATTATCTCTCCACGTGGCGCCAGGTCATGCCACATCACAAAAACCGGTACCGTACAAGAAAGCACAGGTGCCGGAGTACTTTATGTACGGATGTGTATGCATGTATGTTAAATGGAGGATGCATTTCAAATGATTGTTCATTGGCCTAGCTTTGCTTAACATTTTGTTTGATAGTTTGGGTTGCTTCTGCGGTCTATTTTAGACCAAAGAACAACACTAAGTAGGAGTCTGAATGCTTCAACTAAGAAGGATAGCGAGGCCACTAGGAGGGTCCTCAAATATCTCATAGGGATTAGAGATCTATGGTTGCATTTGGGTGGGAAAACTACTAACATCACCACTTGGAGTGATGCCAGCTATAAGGATGCTCCTATGAGGAGATGCACGTCTGGATATGTACTGTATGTGGGTGATGGGGCTTCTTCTTAGAGCATCAAGCAGGAAAAGGTCATTGCTCAGTCCACCATGGAGGCTGAGTACATGGCCTCTTGCTTTTATGTAAAAGAATTAATGTGGGTCAAGTCCTTGCTTGGTGAGCTTGGTTATCTTAAGAGTGGTGTCCATAAAAAGTTTTGTGATAATCAGGTAGCCATTGCCATTTCTGCCAATCCTAAACACCATTTTAAAGCAAAACATATGAACGTTAGGATAAGATTTGTTAGGGAAAAGGTAGAAGACAGAACAATAAGTTTAGAATATAGACCAGGTAGTGAAATGGTAGCAGATATGATGACCAAACCTGTGCCTTCCCCTAAGTTTTTTTTTTGCAACGAGAGGTGTGGTCTTTAATTGAAAAGTGACTAGAAAATAAGGGGAGAGCAAAAATTAAAGGTTATTTTAGTATTTTCTATGTTTAATCTTGTAAAAGATATAATGCACAAAAGAAGCAAAGGTAATTTGCCTCTAACTCCTCTATACAACTCCCACACTTGTTGCGGTCACTAAAAGTTAGAGATGGAGCTAGAACCATGACTGCTTATGCTATGAAGAGGAAGACAAGCAATAGTTTGGTAGGTTAACTAAAAAGGAACTTGACGGACCCAAGATTTGATTATGCTACTAGTTGTCCGTCAAAGTTGCCGGTAAGCGGTACCGTTATCATAATGGTCTACGACCAGTGCTAAATGCTACAAGGGTTTGACAAATATATAAATGCTAACACTTAGATTAATTCATTTAACAGAATAGTAAGACATAGATAGAGTTTGTATTGTACGGGTTACGAAATGTCTTGAAACGGATATCGCGCATTTGTTTCAAATGTGAAACAAATACCGCGCAATTATTTATGACGACTAAAATTGAAAACCGGTTGTAATCAGACGGTCGAGGTAAGCGCCGAGATCGCGGAATACGCGTTTTCATGGTTAATGATCAAAGACACATTGGATGCCCCGTGGAAGGATATCACTGGATTGCGACATATTAGGATAATATGAAAACAAATTTGAATGTGACACATGTCCGCGAAATGGTCATGTCGTTCAATGGCCGTACAGAAAGTACACCGGCACCTGTACCTTTCTGTATGACACAGTATTGCGATTGGTGCCGTATGGCAATAGTTAGAGTTCTAGAGAGAGATAAGACTTAGAAAAATTTAGTAGGTACCTGCCTCTCTTCGAGAGAGCTTCTGTACAAAAGGTCAACTTTGACCCACCATAACTTATTGCTCAGGGGAGCAAATTCAAAGATTCTTTTTGTTATTGCCTCAAGGGAGTCTTCCCTTGGCAAAGATGAAGGTGGCCAGTGTTTTTGTTTTCCAAGGTTGCAATTATTATTGTTGAAACACAAAGGGGTTAGGGTTATCCTAGAGGCTTCGTGTGAGCTGCCTATTCTAAAGACCTATGGAGGTCTTAGAATTTCATACCATATTTTATAAATCCAAGCTTTTGGAGTAAGGATTCCACCCACATTAATTCCTCTACAGCACAGCAAGAGGCCATATACTCATCGTATATTGTGGACTTAACAACGACATTTAGTTGCTTGTTGCTTCAACAACAATCCCCATTCCCAAGATACAATACATACCCAAATGTACACCTGCACATTTGAGAATCCTTATAACGGGTATCACTCCAAGTGGTGATGTCAATATTTTCCCCCGCCAGATGCAACCACATATCTCTCATTCTTATCAATTACCTTGTTTACTGTTTTGGCTGCTTCCCTATCTCTCTTCCTAGGGTCATTCAAACTGCTACTCAATATTGCTACAGCTGCCGCTATATTGGGCCAAGTAGTGTTCATAATATAGATCAAGCTACCGACAACCTATCTTTACGGAATATTTATTATAAACTATCTTTCCTCCGGTTCTAACTAATTATCAAAAATTGCAACTCCCCCTTGTGAGCTCCCCTCATTTCGCTTTTTTAAATCCATAGGAGTCGTAGAACTATTTGTTTTATCCATTTGAAGTTTTTTATGTATATTTGTGATTGCTTCTTTTTGAGTTGGTTTACAAATTTTCTTCTCTCTATCTCTCTCCATCTTAATGCCCAGGTTATAGTTTGCTTCCCCAAAATTTTTCATTTCAAATCTACTTTTTAGATCCTCATTTAGTTTATTAATTTTCTCCATTGATCTACTTAAAAGAAGCAAATCATCAACAAAAATTGTAATGAAAATTATACCTTCCTCATCCTCTGCAATTTTGTGTCCTCCATTGGACTACAGAATACAGGAAGCCTCTAGATAGTTGTTAACTAGCCCAGTTTAACCCACAGCCACTACTGGCCAAGCAATCAAGCTGACAATCTGAATGCGCCACTGTGTAGCGTGGACTCCCTTGAGTCTGTAGGAAAAAGAATCTTTGAAAAATCCCAACCAGGCGATAAGTTATGAGGCAGTAAAAATGCCAATTTGTACAAACTCTCAAAGAGAGAGGTGACTACCTACCAAAATTTTCGAAGTCCTGATTCTCTCTAATAACTTCTATCTTTTGAAGTACGGACCAATGATATTACTGTAACCTCCAAAAAGTATTGCTGCGGGTGTACCTTTTCTAGGACCTATGTAGGAAAAGGCTATTAAGTGGACGTGTGTCCGTATTTCACTCGTCCGTACGTTCCTCGGAATTCCTATGACCGAATGTCATCTTTCCACGTGGCTCCAGGTCATGCCACGTAACAAAACGCCAAAGTGACCACTCTGGGATTTTGGCGATGGTGTGCGCCGTTGGATTTTATGTGAAACGCAATCTTAGCCGTAATAAATACTTGTGCGGCATTTGTTTTGCTGTCGAAACAAAATGCGTGGTATCTGTTTTGAATTACTATCGTACGACGTACTTACTAAAACTAAATCTATGTATGCCGTAAACAGTTGTAGTTAAATGGATTTAATTCACCCGAATTATATATATATCTATCACATACCATAGCACTTAGCATTGGTCCTAGTCTATTAGGATAAAGCTGACCGCTACCGGCCAACTTGACGAACTGTAGGTACCGCGATCAAATCTCTGGTCCGTCAAGTATATTTTTAGTAACCTACTAAAAATAGCTGCCTGTTGAACTGAGGCAGCCATGGATCAACCACCCTCTCTAACCTTCAGTGACTAAAACAAGTATGGGGGCTAGAGAGCAGAGGTGGAGGCAGGTTGTCCGTCTTTTTCTTTTCCTTTTATACAAACATATTTAAACCTAAAAAATACTCTAGAAATCTATAAATTTCGACACTCCCATTATTTTCTAGTCTAATTTTAATTTTTCTTTCAACCCGCATTTTTCCCGACAATATTTTAATTTAGGAGAGGGCACAGGTTTGGTCATCATGTCAGCCACCATTTCTTCATCAGGTCTATACACAAGATTAAAAATTTTATTTTCAACTTTTTCTCTTACGAAGCTTAATCTTATGTCCATAAGTTTTGCTTTGAAATGGTGTTTTGGATTGACCGAAATTGCGATTCCAGCTTGATTATCACAAAATATTTCATGCACTCCCTTTTTCATATATCCCAATTCTTACAATAATGACTTCACCCACATTAGTTCTTTTACAGCAGAACAAGACGCCATATACTCAGCATCCATAGTAGACTGAGCGACCACCTTTTGTTGCTTACTGCTCCAACAGCAAGCACCTTCCCCCACATACAAAACATATCTAGAAGTGCATCTTCTCAAAGGTGCATCCCCATAACTGGCATCACTCCAAGTGGTGATATCAGTGTGCTCCCCTCCCAAATGCAACCATAATTCTTTGGTTCCAACCAGATATCTCATGACTCTCTTGGCTGCCTCCCAATCTCTCTTTCTAGGATCGTTGAGACTCCTACTGAGGACTCCTACTGCTGCCGCTATGTCTAGCCTTGTACAGTTCATAAAGTAGATCAAACTTCTTTTGACTTGTCTGTAAGGAATAGACTTCATAAAACCTCTCTCCTCTGGACTCATTCGATCATCTAAGATTATCACTCCTCCTTCTACACTCCCATCACTTACTTTTTTTAAGTCCATGGGAGTGGTACAACTGTTAGCTTTCTCCATTTGAAATTTCTCAAGCATATTTCCTATTGCTTCTTTCTGAGTGAGTCTTATGATATTTTTACCCCTATCTCTTTCCATTTGAATTCCCAAAATATATCTTGCCTCCCCTAAATCTTTCATGTCAAATCTGCTTCTAAGATCTTTCTTCAACTTATTGATCTTTTCCAAAGACTTACTTAACACCACCAAATCATCCACATAAATTGCAATAAAGACCACACCATTCTCATCCTCAAACATATAGATAGAATGGTTAGAGCTGATCCTGATATATCCTAGACTAGTAAGATACTCATATAGTTTCTTATTCCACTGTCGTGGAGCGTGCTTAAGTCCATATATGGATTTTATGAGCCTCCACACTTTACTCTCTTCTCCATTCTCCACAAATCCCTCTGGTTGCCTCATGAAGATTTCTTCCTCTAACTCACCATTGAGGAAGGCGGTCTTAATGTCCATCTGATGAATTTCCATGTTTTCTGCTGCTGTTACACTGAGGAGAATCCTGACTGATGGGAAACGAACAACTGGGGCGAATGTCTCCTCATAGTCAATCCCCTCCTTTTGGGTGAAACCCTTTTCCACCAAACGAGCCTTATATCTTTTGATGGTATTGTCAGGGTTTAGTTTTAGTTTAAAGACCCATTTACACCCAATAGGTTTTCTGTCTGGAGGGCAATCCGCTAGTTCCCAGGTATGTGCTTCCATGATGGAAGCCATTTCATCATTTATGGCCCTGATCCATCTGTCCTTTTTTGGACTGTTCACTGCCTCCAAGTATGACTGAGGCTCATCAAAATGTGATAGCTTAGTTACCTTATGAGCCGCATGTTTCTCTTGTAGCCTTTTGCTGCTCTTTCTCCCCCCTTCAAATTTTGAAGCTGGAATAGAGGGAAGTCTTGGGTTCCTCCTTAGTGTCATTAGCTCCCCTATTCATGGAAGATGGTTCCGATTCCTCCTCCTCTGTCTCCTCAAAATCCATGGGAATATGTGGGGTATCTGGTAGCTCTCGTGTATCTTGGATATCCCTTGAATCTGCAATCACGGTATCACTCATGTCCTTTTTGAGAAAAACAGAGTTCTCCTCACTCTCAGACTCAAACTTGATTCTTATCTTCTTAGTATATTTAAAGGGGTCAATTGCCTTTCCTTCATCCATGACAACTAGGTGTTTTACCAAAATGATATCTTGCTTTGCTAAGTCATAAACTCTATATCCCTTAACATCCTCATCATATCCCACAAAATTTCCAGGTTTTCCCTTAGCATCAAGTTTCCAGTTTTTCTTATCTATATCTAGACTGTAAACTTGACGACCAAAAACTTTAAGGTGAGAGATATCTGGTTTTCTTCCAGCCCATCTCTCATAAGGTGTCATATCTTTGATAGCTGATGTGAGGACTCTATTTTTAATGTAATTGGCACAGTTTATGGCTTCTACCCAAAATCTCTTTCCTATTTTCTTGTCAGCCAACATACTGCATACACTATCTCCTAGTGTTCGGTTTAGCCTTTGTGCTACACCATTTTGTTCCGGATTATGTGGTACAGTTTTCTGGTGTTGAAATCCCTCATCTCTTAAGTATTCCTCAAATTGGTTAGAGGTATACTCTCCCCCATTATCACTCCTTATTCTCTTAATGGGGGTTCCATGCAACTTCTCACTCCAGGCTTTGTATTCTTTGAACTAAGTTGGTGTTCCTGACTTTGTTTTTAGAAAATAAACTCTAGAGTATCTAGACCAATTATCAGTGATTGTCAACATATATCTTTTCCCTCCAACTGAGGGTACCCTTGCTGGTCCCCAGATATCTGTGTGGATCATATCTAGTACTTTTTCACCCCTATATGTGGGTGCTTTAGGAAAAGGAAGTCTGTGAGTTTTTCCTTGGGCACAACCACTAGAATCATCCACCATTTCATTATCACTAAACTGAATGCCTTCTACCACCCCGAGCTTCTTCATCTCCCTCAACCTATCAAAATGCACATGCCCCAACCGCTTATGCCAAATCATCAATTTTGGGACACCAACATAGTAAGCATTCTTCTTTTCATTACTCAGGTTAAGCCTAAACATTCCTTGGCTACCCTTATCTGCAGTGAAGTAAACTTCATCCCCATACTTGGCTGTAAAAACTCTTTCTAGTGAAAGTATCAAACTCTTTGTCATCTAACACAGATGTAGAAACAAGATTTTTACTCAGCTGAGGAATATAAGGCACATCTGAGAAAGTGAGAATAGAAGTCTTACCCCCCACTAAAACTTTCAAGTCAACTGATCCCAATAGATCTATAGTAACAACTCTCCCATCCCCATACTCTATTTCTACAGTAGGGATTTTCCTTAGCTTAGGTCCTTGTCACGACACATATGCATAGATGTGCCTGAGTCGATGATCCAACCTTCCTGTGGAGCTTCCCGAATTGCTCCAAGGGCACACTTTTGTCTCCAAGGGATCTCCTTCTCCTCTAGACTCTCGTCAAGAAGAAGCTCCCCATCCTCTTCAGAGGACTCATCCTCAGTGTCCCCTGTCACCTTTGTGACCAAAAGTGCCTTTTTCTTCCCTCCGGAAGAACCCTCTCCTTGGTTCTCTTTGAGCCTCAGCTCCGCCAGCTTGGCATAATCCGCAATAAAGTGCCCTGGCTTGGGGCCTCGGTCCTCCAGGTTGGACTCTTTCTCCTTTGTATGGTTTTTTCGGTTCCGGTCTCCACCTGTCCCCTCCGGCGGCTAGAGCTTGAACGCTCTTTCCACCTCCCCTGATCTCCATGGTATTTTCCTGCACAAGTATCATCTTGACCACTGTATTCCACTTCTATGAACTATCAGTCATTTCTTGTACTCGGTACACTAAGTTCTCATACTCGTCTGGTAACTTCATGATGAGAGTGTTTACTTTCATTTTCATTGTGCGTGTCCAACCAGCACTTTCCATCTCCATATACAAACAAGAAAGATCATTGCAATAATCTAACATCTTTCCTCCAAACTTTCCCACAACTCCTCGGCCTTGTAAATATTAAGGTGAGAGGTGGCCAATGCTTGATTGAGATGCCTTAGAATGAAGTTCTTGGCAGCCATGTTTATGTCTTCCCACATTTGAACATCGTTCTCCACTGTCTTCACGGCCGCCGCTCCTGGTGCCATGGAAATAGGGGTGAGGAATGTCTCCTTCCCTTTCCCTTTTTCGAACACACTGCTGTCCCCATCATCTGCCTCCTCCGCTGAGGCAGCCGTTGTTGCAGAAAACCTTACTCCTCCAAATCCTGTCGGAGTTCCCGAAGGTGGACGTTTCACTTGTCCACTGACGATACCCCAATATCGTTTTTCACACAAAGCTCCCATCATCATGGCTTCCCAATAGATGAACCCAGATCCATTGAAAGTGGGCACTTAGAGGGTGGGCCCATAACCTGCAATTCTGTGACCTCCATTGGACTACAGAATACAGGAAGCCTGTAGATAATTGTTAACTAGCCCACTTTAACCCACAGCCCCTGCTGGCCAGGCTATTAAGCTGCCAATCTGAATGCACCCCTGTGCAGCGTGGACTCCCTTGAGTGCGTAAGAAAAATAATCTCTGAAAACGCCCAACCAGGCGATAAGTTATGAGGCAATAAAAATGCCAATTTGTACAAACTCTCAAAGAGAGAGGTGACTACCTACCAAAATTTTCTAAGTCCTGATTCCCTCTAATAACTTTTATCTATTGAAGTACGGACCAATCAGATTACTGTACCGTACAAAAAGTACTGCTGTCGGTGTACCTTTTGTACGACCTATGTACGACAAGGCTATTAAGCGGACGCGTGTCCGTGTTTCACTCATCCGTACGTTCCTTGGAATTCCTATG
This sequence comes from Zygnema cylindricum, assembly GCA_037447655.1. NCBI lineage: Eukaryota > Viridiplantae > Streptophyta > Zygnematophyceae > Zygnematales > Zygnemataceae > Zygnema > Zygnema cylindricum. The sequence continues at coordinate 56,590 of JBBHKE010002555.1, read as the reverse complement.
ACCGAATGTCATCTTTCTACGTGGCTCCAGGTCATGCCACGTCACAAAACGCCAAAGTGACCACTCCGAGATTTCGGCGATGATGTGCGCCGTTGGATTTTATGTGAAACGCAATCTTAGCCGTAATAAATACTTGTGCGGCATTTGTTTCGCTGTCGAAACAAAATGCGTGGTATCCGTTTTGAATTACTATCGTACGACGTACTTACTAAAACTGAATCTATGTACTTCGTAAACAGTTGTAGTTAAATGGATTTAATTCACCCGAATTATATATATATCTATCACATACCATAGCACTTAGCATTGGTCCTAGTCTATTAGGATAAAGCTGACCGCTACCGGCCAACTTGACGAACTGTAGGTACCGGGATCAAATCTCTGGTCCGTCAAGTATGTTTTTAGTAACCTACTAAAAATAGCTGCCTGTTGAACTGAGGCAGCCATGGATCAACCACCCTCTCTAACCTTCAGTGACTACAACAAGTATGGGGGCTAGAGAGCGGAGGTGGAGGTAGGCTGTCCGTCCTTTTCTTTTCCTTTTATAAAAACATATTTAAACCTAGAAAATACTCTAGAAATCTATAAATTTTAACATCCTCGAATAAATAGAAGGAATGATCGAACTTATTCGGACAAATCCCAATTTGTCAAGAACTCATCTAATATGTTGTTCCATTGGCAGGGAGCCTGTTTTAGTCCATAAAGAGACTTTATCAGTGTGCACACCTTGCTTTCTACTCCTTCCTCCACAAAACCTTACGGCTATCGCATGAAAATCTCTTATTCTTATTCTTTGTTAAGAAGGTTGTTTTGATATCCACCTGGTGTACTTCCATGTCTTTCGCTGCCGCCAAATTGAGTAAAATTCGGAGGGAGGGAAATCTTACAACCAGAGCGAAAGTCTCCTCATAATCGATCCCTTCATTTTGTGTGAATCCTTTGGCCACTAATCTAGCCTTGTATTGCCTGATGGTGTTTTCTGGATTGAGTTTCAACTTAAATACCCACTTGCATCCAATCGATTTTTTGTGCGGTGGACAGTCCACCTGCTCCCATGTATTTGATTCCAAAATAGAAGCCATTTCATCATTTAATAGTTGTTACCCATCTACTCTTTTTTAGACCATTGATTGCCTCTAAGTAAGTTTGAAGTTCACTTGGATGTGATAGCTTAGTTACCTTATTGTTAACTTGTCTCTCTTGAAGCCTTCATGCTGCTTTTTCTCCCTCTTTCAAAATCTGATGCCGAAATGGAGGGTAACCTCGGATTTTTCCGAATATTCTCCCTTTTCCATGGATTCCATTTCCGATCTTTCATCGTCCATTTCCGGTATTTTATTGTCTTCTTCCTCGGTTTGAACTAGAAATTGTGGCTCCAAAAGAGAGTAAATTTTGGTCAAAATTCTCTTGGCATCTAGAATGTCCTATTGAATCGATGAGCTGCTAAAAGAATCTAAATGTAGCGCATTTTTTGATTCAAGTCTAATTTTGATCGTTTTGGTATGTTTAAAAGGATCTATTGATTTTCTTTTATCCATAACTACCAAGTGTTTAATTAGAATGATATCTTCTTTTTCAATATTGTAAAACTCTATATCCTTTGACATTTTCATCATATCTAAGTAAATTCCTTGACATTCCTATAGCATCTAGCTTCTAATCAGGTCTCTCTGTACTTAGATGAAAAATTTGACTTGCGAACACCTTTAAGTGTGAGACATCAAGTCTTTCCCCAGTCCATCTTTCATAAGGTGTTTGACTTTTCACCGCCAAGGGCAGGACCCTATTCTTAAGTTAATTAGATAATTCATTGCTTTTGTCAAAAAGCGTTTTTTGATCTTCTTATTAGTCAGCATACTTTGGGCACTATCATTTAAAGTTTGATTTAATCTGTTGCAACTCTAAGGCCTCCATAGGTCCTCAGAATAGACAGCTTGCAAGAAGCCTCTAGGATAACCCTGACCCCTTCGTGTTTCAGAAAGAATAACTACAACCCTGGCTGACAAAAAATCTGACCACTTGCACCCCTGTGAAGGTAAGACTCCCCTGAGTTGATAACAAAAAGAATCTTTGAATTTGCTCCCCTGAGTAGTATGTTATGGAGGGTCAAAGTTTACCTTTTGTACAAAAGCTCTCTAGGAGAGAGGGTCCTATCTACAAAATTTATATAAGTCCTATCTCTCTCTAAAACTCTATCTATTGACATACGACACCAATCATATTACTGTACGTACGGCTGCCGGTGTAATTTATGTATGAACATTGTACGACATGACCAAAATGTCGACACGTGTCTTATCAGGATTCGTTTCCGTAATCCCCGGAGATGCGGAAATGCAATGTCATGGTGCCATGTGTCATCCGATGTGGCAGCGACCATAAACCGCCGAAATCTTCTTCCGCAATCTCGACATTAATTCCGGCCGTCCGATTGAATGCCGATTTCAATCATAGCCGTCATAAATATTTGCGATATATTTGTTTCGCTATCGAAACAAATGGGAGATACTTATTTCTTCTCCGTTCTCATAATCCGTATTTTTTATAACTAACACTATGTATCCCGTATATAGTTTTCGTTATATGAATTAGCCTATATGTTAACGTTTATATATTTGTTAAACCCTATATCGTCTACCAATGATCATAGACCAAATGGATGAGGCTACCGGCGGCATTACCTATCCCTAGATACTGAGATCAAATCGTGTAACCGACTGTTCTCCTTTTAGTAAATCAACTACTTTACTACCCCGTAAATCTTTGGATAGCATAGGCAGCCATGGCACTAGCTTCCTTTCCAACTTCTTAGTGACTGCAACAAGTGTGGGAGTTGGAGAGGGAAGTTAGAGACATACTGCCTCAGCTTCTTTTTCTGCGCTTTATTTTAAAACTAGAAAATACTAAAAGAACTGTCAATTTCTACACTCCCCCTTATTTTCTAGTCAATCTTTAATTTCAGACCACACTTCTCCCTGCAGTAAATTAGCTTAGGGGAAGGCACAGGTTTGGTCATCATATCTGCTACCATCTCACTATCTGGTTAGTACTTTAAACTGATTATTTTATTTTCTAGTTTCTCTCTAACAAAGCTGAGTCTAATGTCCATGTGTTTGGCTTTAAAATGATGTTTTAGGATTGGCAGAAATAGCAAATGTTGCTTGATTATCACAAAATATTTTCTGCACACCTCTCTTAAGATGACCAAACTCACCAAGCAAAGACTTGACCCACATCAATTCTTTTACAACAGAGCAAGAGGCCATATACTCAGCCTCCATGGTGGACTGAGCAATAACTTTTTGCTGTTTGCTACTCCAACAGCAAGCCCCATCACCCACATATAATACATATCCAGAAGTGCATCTCCTCATCGGAGCATCACCATAACTGGAATCACTCCAAGTAGTGATGTCAGTATTCTCCCCACCCAAATGCAACCATAGATCCCTAGTTCCTATCAAGTATCTAAAGACTCTCTTAGCTGCCTCCCAATCCCTCTTAGTGGGAGCATTTAGACTTCTACTCAGCACTCCTACAGCTGCAGCTAAATCCGGCCGGGTACAATTCATAAAATAGATTAGACTTCCCACTACTTGTCTGTAAGAAATAGTCTGCATGAACTTCTGTTCTTCAGGAGATAATTCCTCGTCTAAGACATGAACTATCCTTGATCCCTAGATACC
>JBBHKE010002555.1:0-52891 GCA_037447655.1 Zygnema cylindricum | reverse complement strand
AAATCCTTCATTCTTTAGGTAAATGGATTTTGATCTATGCCGCACGTATCTATGTCAAAATCATGCTGTAGTAAAGTCTTACTTATGGAGCGTAAACCAACTGTCCCTTTGTTTATAGAGCGTTCATTAATATTGTCAATTCTAATGCAGAGTAATGCTTAGACTGCCGCGTGTAGTAGCGGTTTAAGAGCCTCACCAGTGGAACCACAAAACACTGCACCGTACTGGATCTCGGTGCACCTCTCTACTGTAAGCCAGTATCCTTAAGGCTCCTTATATGCCTGTTTATTTTTCGTCTGTGCGCAGGTGAATTATCGGAACAGCATGTATTCGGCATGTTTTCCATGTGGTCGTTATCATGAACCGATCAAATTATTGTACTGTACTTAAAAGTACTATTGCTGGTGTACCTTTTGTACGGCTTATGTACGACAAGGCTATTAAGTGGACGCGTGTCTGCTTTTTATTTGTCCGTATATTCCTCGGAATTCCTATGACCGAATGTCATCTCTCCACGTGGCTCTAGGTCATGCCACGTCACAAAACACCAAGGTGACCACTCCGAGAATTTGGCGATGATGTGCGCCGTCAGATTCGTAATGAGACGTAATCTTAACTGTTATAATTACTTGCGAGATATTTGTTTCCCTGTCAACCAAATGCGAGGTATTCATTCTGAAATGATGTCGTACTAAAACTGTATCTATGCACGCCGTATCTAGTTTTAGGTAAATGGATTTCTTACTTCCTAAATATATATATATCTATCATACTCTATAGCACTTAGCATTGGTCCTAGTCTTGTAGGATAAAGTTGACCGCTATCGGCCAACTTGACGAACCGCAGGTTCCGGGTTCAAATCCTGGGTCCGTCAAGACTATTTTTAGTAACCTTCTAAAAATAACTCCTTGTTGAACTAAGGCAGCCATGGATGAACCACCTTCTCTATCCTTTAGGGACTACAACAAGTACGGGGGCTAGAGAAAGGAGGTGGAGGCAGGCTGTCTGTCTTTTTTCTTTTTCTTAACATATTTAAACCTAGAAAATACTATAAAAATCTATGAATTTCAACAGATGGCGCCTAGCATCAAGATTTCTGACCCGGTTTTGGATGCGGGAGCTTAACAAGCAGAGGCAGACTTGGCTGCAGCTGCAGCCGCCCCCGTCACCCCTACCTACACCAACGACATGAAATTACAGGCACAAGGGCAAGCGTATGTGAACAAGCTCTAAGCAATACAAGACGCCAAAACTGCCACCAGAATGGTTGCCAACCCTGCACCCTACACTACTCTTTTGAACATCTAGAGACTCCTCTACACCAAGAGGAATGAATCTGCTATCAAGGAGTTTACGAAAATCCGGTGTCTAAAAAGTGAGACACCACAGATTTTTTTTAATAGACTGTCCAGCCTTTGTCAAAAGATAAAATTATGTCATCGATCTTTTGGCTATGGCCACCAAATATTTCATCGCAGTTCAAAATTCCGTCGGGCCCACGGGGCAGACTGAACTCGACAATTAGATTGCAAGCCAGGCCATCTAGGATATCAATCCATCTCCTAAGGAAATTTTGCTGGTCGTTATGAAACTTTAGAACCACTTCATTTATTTTGAAGCCAATGAGAAGGCGGTCACTGGCAAAGCCAGAGGAAATTTTGCAGGATTTGCCAGAGAATTGCTTTCTAACAACGATGAGACAACAAAACTTCAAGCTTTGCGCAAGCTTAAGGGAAAGCATGTGATTGATGGCCGATCAGAACTGGCCATGGGGGCCGACGACTGAGTCTTCGTGTACAATTGTCTGAACTTTCAACAAACTGGTCATGGGTGGATGCGCTGCCCACGGAAGCTTAACCTCCAACTTGCCCTAAAGCAAAAGGAATGGGAAAAAGAGAGATCCGAAAGAACCAGGAAAAAGATGGAACGAAAACAATGAGGAGGATCGGAAGACAAAACGCCGATAACGAAGGACAACTACCGCCCAATTCTCTAGTCAAAAACTACCTAAAAGTCACAAGCTCAGTTACGATAGATTAAACTCCCAAAATTCGATGATGCGCAAATCTCAAATGAGTTGAAGAGAAAATACACCACAGAGGGCTCTAAGTGTGAGGCTTCCGGTTTCATGGGACACAAGGAGGGGTTATGTTTGTGAAAAAATGGAGTTACGAAAGAGATGATGTAATATGCTCTGTTTACAGGCAGATGAGACACTGCCGTAAATCCTCTTCCCGTCCAACTGCTTTACCTTTAGGGAGGTCGAACCATGGAAGAACCAAAACAAACGACAACAAGTTAAGCAAGACTCACGTCGGAGAAGATCATCCAGCATCAAAGCCAGCAACTGGCCGCCACGGCTACCGAACTGGCGGCCCTTCGTTTACAATTTTCCATTGGGTTCCGGCTCTGACGGAAGCTCAAAGACTCCAATGGAGAAAACATGAGTTACTCCAGAAGCTAGCGGAGCTTGAGCAAAAATCCATGGCGGGTGGAGATGATGATGATGTTATGGGGTGGGATATGGAACCACCTAAGGCTCACCATGCTCGTACCTTTATGTCAAGAGCTTGGAATGTGGGCGTGGGAGACAATCGCAAAGAGCTTCGCAACTCGACATCGGAGCAGCGGAAAGACCGGCAGAAACTGGCCCAAGGGGACTATAACAGAAAAGGAAAGGGCCCACTGTCATTTACTCCACGAGCGGTTATTCTCAACAACGACATCGGTCTTGGAATCAATTCCACCAATCCCCCTCCTCTTACTGCAAAGACATTACCTCCCGGATTCGAAAATTACAAAACAAACAAACAAATGGAGATGGAAAAACAAGCAAAAGAGGAGGAAAATCGTAACAATCAAGATTGGTTTCAATGGTAAATGGCCCAACGCCCGGTGGATAAAACACTAAAAGCGCCTCCCACACCAAAATCAGACGATGAAAGTGAGGAAGCACAGGGGGGGGTGTTGAGCGTGCCTGAGGAACATGAGAGAAGGGCCCACTGTCCGGAGTAGTCGGCGTCGGAGTCTTGTAAATAGCCCCCAAACTGCGAATGCTTCCCATAATAAGGATTATGCCCATTGCTGCCCGCATCCCGCCCATCACCATGCATGCAAAATATTGTGGACAATTGGACAGGTAATAAGAATAAGTGCATGGGAGGGCGAAAAGAAATCTCCTCCCCTTTCCTTTTCCCACCTGGCCATGGAAAGGGATTGGGTTCTTGGTCATTGAGCCGGTGTCCCAATTTGTTGTACTTATTGCTAGAAGTCGGCCAAATACGCCCTCAAAACCCACTGTTCTACTACCAAAAGATTTTAGCAATTTGTTACGGCGGCACCGCCCCAAAAGCAAAATGACTAGCAAGGTAAACTTCCAAGCAGAAATATTAAAAATAAAAAGAATTTGGTGTTTTAGAATTGACAATATCACCTTGCCCTAGAAATTAGAGAATAAAGGTATAATTTGGAATGATAGCAAGCGAGCTCAACCTACCCCCAAAACGTCACGTTGACATTAAGGGTAGACGAAATCTCTCCCGAAGACACTGGAACAGGTAAAGCCTCCTTAACTCCTTAGTTTTTGCAACATGGAACTAGCAAGACCCTTCTCGATAACCAACAGACACCAGTCCCAAATTGCCCAAACAAAAAAGATAGTGCCAACTACCCAACCCGACTATGACTTCCACAAAAGACAGATGCAAACTAAGATGGCAATAGGGTCGCAATCACATACAAAACAAAAGTTCACCAAAAGAAAGTTTGCTAGAATTTCTTATGGTTTTCATAAGAGACAGTACTGAAATCTACAACCTGTCTCCTTTGGCCTCAAGCGCATTATACAACATAATTTGTCCGGTTTCAGATCCAAAAGGTCAACAGAATGTAAGGAGCCAATGAGCAGAGAGCAATTTCTATAGAAATGACATAGGACAAATAAAGTTTTACTACACTTAGGGCAAAAAGTTTTACTTCAAACTCCGGCTGAATGTGCAACTGAGAGTTCAAATTGGAACCACTAATTTACCAAAAAAGTTTTGAACTGCTGCTGGGATCTCAGACTTTGACCTTGTGTAATTAATGGACCGGAATTTAGCTGAACCTAAACTGAATTCCTACTCACATCTAACAACATAATCTCAATGTCGATCCGGAAAGTTACGTGGCTATCCACAATGTACCCCCTACTAGGGCAAGCGGAAGCTAGTCCCATGTAACGGGATTGCAATGTGTGAGACGGAATAACTTGGTCGTCCGGCCTCCATTAGCCACGAAATAAAGGGCGTTCCACTTAGTTTAGATAATAGAAGATTCTTGTTGGGCTTGGTACACTTCTTCCTCCGTACTCTGATGACCGTATAGGGGAGAAAGGGCACGGAAATCCTTGGTAAAACAAAGTGGTGCCTGTAAAGTACACGAGCTTGACAGCTGTCGAGCGTGACTGAGGAACATGAGAGAAGGGCCCTTTGCCCAGAGTAGTGGGCATCAAAGTCCTGCAAATAACCCCCAAACTACCAATGCTTCCCATAATAATGATTACGCCCATCGCTGCCCGCATCGCGCCCATCGACGTGCATGCAAAATAGCGTGGATGATCGGATAGGTAATAGGAATGAGTGCATGGGAGGGCAAAAAGATATCTCCTCCCCCTTCCTTCCTCACCTAGCCGTGGAAAGGGATTGGGTTCTTAGTCATTGAGCCGGTGTCCCAATTTCCCCCCCTCTTAGTCAACCGTGACTAAGACATAAGAAGAATTAACCGCCCAATTCGCAATTCTCGCAAGAACTAGGGGCTGGAGGGTAAAGTGCGTGGCTCCCACGAGGAGGGGAGAGACGCTGTAAACCAACAGTGAGCGCACAGATGGCAGATCAAGACGTGGCCCTGCTGAGAGGACAGGATGCATGCTAGTGAACAAGAAGGAGGATCTGCAAAGTAAGTCAAGTGAAAAGTGGGTTCGTCCTCCAATCTCGAAGATGGCAAGGGGCCACATTGCTTGATTCTCCTTTATTTTTCGACCATCCTTCCCCTCCAATGTTAGAACTCCCTTGTTGGAAACTTCTACCACTTTCAAAGTCATCCGCCTTGCAAAAATATCAAGCGTGTCTTTCTTCTGTTGCATGCGATATACAAAGGCCCCCAGCATAAATCGTCGCTCGCGGGGCACATAATTCCCGCTCCGGCGCTGAGAATACCACAACTGATCCCTGTATTGAGCCGCCTCTAAATTCCCCATAGCAAGAGGCATCTCTCGGTGGAAGATCTTCGCTCTATCGGCGATTAGTTTTCCGACCGTTCCCTTGTCATCTATCTCCGAAAGGACCACCGCTTTGGCCGAGGCAGCCCCGGGCAAGATGGGATGTCGTTCGAATAAAATGAAGTAAGGGCTATAGGAGTGGAGAGAAGCTTGTCTACTCAATCAATATCCCATGGCAATCGAAGGCACCCTTCGGTTCCACTCTCCCAAATCTTCTTTCACTCTATATTTACGTAGTGACCGCTTCACTGTCTGTACGCCCCTTTCAGCCAAATTGCGGCTTGAGGGTGGTTGCCGCTTGTCAGTCGATGATCGATAATGCATTTCTCCAAAAGATTGGTAATTTCTCTAGCAAATTCAGATCCTTGGTCTGTTAAAACCTCTGTTGGCGCCCCAAATTGTGACAGCACCCTTTGCAAAAAGGCATCTGAAATTGACTTGTATTCCTTTCGGGGCAAAACCACCAACTCAATCCATTTCGAAAAATGTTAAATCATGACCAACACAAAATGGTTACCCTGTTTGCTGGTCGGATGAGGTCCCAAAAGATCGAAAGACCATAGATAAAACATCCCCCGGATAGGAAGAGAATGAAACTCTGTTCGGGCCTTTTTGTCAAAAGCAGCCTTGACTCGATCGCATGAAGAGCAAGTCTACACAATTCGATTGACTAGGGCCCGCAACCCGAGCCACCAATAAGAGCGTGTAACTAAGGAAGTGGTCCCCTTCTGCCCGAAGTGTCCACATTGCTGATGGAGATGGGTAATCAGCGTTTTTCGAGCTGAGGGGGGAGGAACCACTTTCCTTGTACTGTCTGACAATTCCGGAGGAGAATTCCTCGGTCCTAATCATACGCCGTCATCCGCGTCTGCACCCGGGATAATTGAACTCTTACCAAGTGAGGAAGAGGAGACCCCTGCTGGATAGATTTGAGAGCATCGGAGTCGTTCCAGATATCCTTTCGTCCAGATTTTATGGGCGCATGCCCCTCCACGTCCACCGCAATAGTTGACAGTTCCCCCCCAAATTTGGGAAACAAGATTTAGGCGGAAGATGCTCGAATAAGTCCCAAACTGATTTCCAGGTCCTCATTATGTCGAGCCCCTGTAGAATCCAGGGTAGAGGGATTAGGATTTCGGCTAAGTCCGTCGGCATTTCCGTGGATTTTCCCTGCCGGATGAACAATGCCGAAATCATATTCTTGCAAGATAAAGAGCCATCTGGCGAGTTTGTCGGTTAACTTACTATTTTACATGATCCATTTTAGGGGTTGGTGGTCGTTAATCAGGGTGAAATGGACCCCGTACAAATAAGGCCGGAAATGCTGGATTGCCCAAACAGCTGCGAGGAGCTCTCCGTGGTAACTGCTATAATTTCCCTCCGCTCGGTTATTACTCAATTTAGCATAAGCCACCATATATTCATCTCTGACATCATCGACTTCAGCTAAAATTGCTCCCAATCCAAACCTGCTCCAATTAGTATAAAGGAGGAAAGGCCTTTGGTGATCAGGCATCCGGAGCACGGGGTGCTGTTTCAGAGCATCATTCAAAAATTGGAAGGTGATTTGTTGCTGTTCGGCCCATTGCCATTCTTGGTCCTTCCGCAATAACTGATTGAGAGGCTGGGCGTGAATACAAAACTCGGGGATAAACCGCCAATAGTAGTTGGCCAAGCCCAGAAAGGTGCGAAGGGTCGAGATGTCATGTGGTGGGGGAAGAGCGTCAAGGGCGACCACCTTAACCATGTGGGGACCCAGAGTCCCAGGACTCACCTCATGTGCGAGGTTAATAATTTCTGCACCCCAAAAATGCCTTTGCCTGGGTGACATTTCAAGCCCGCTGCTTTGAGTGCCCGGAGAACGATTTGGATGTGCTCCAAGTGGTGTTCCTCAAAAGTCTTAGAGAATATGATCACATCATCAATATAGCACCGGGCACAATCGATTCGTCGAAGCGTTTCATCCATTGCCCGTTGGAATTTGGCTGATGCATTTTTCACCCCGAAAGGCATGTAAATCCATTCATATAGCCAGGAACTTGCCCAAAATGCCGTTCGCTCCTGATGCTTCGGTTCCATGGCAATCTGGTGGAAATTGTTCCTCAAGTCCAGAGTAGAGTACATAGTGGCAAAAGCAAAAGAGTAGAATATCTCTTCCTGAGTTAGCGTCGGATACTGGTCAGAGATGGTGGCCGTGTTCAGCATGCGATAATCTCGGTCTACAATTTTCCCGGACGAGTCCTTCTTGGGAGGGAGAACTGTCAGGGAAGCGAACCCATGGAGTCGTGTCCTTTCTTGAACAAATCCGGCTACTACCAAAGTCTCGAATTTAGTAGTGATAAATTCCTTCTCCTTCAAGCTGAGAGGATACTGCTTCTGCCAAACAATAACTGTCTCGTCGATTAAATCTATTCGAAAAGGGGTTTCTTTGTAGATGCAAACATCTGTTTCTGACCATGAGAACACCTGCTTGTTTTTGGCCAATAGTTCGTAGAGCTGCGCCTTCTCTTGAGGGTCTAACAGCTCCCCCAGGGTCGAATCCATTTTCCCGGGCTCAAGAACAGCCGAAGCTTCCGGCGGTTTACCCTAGAGGTTAATGATTAACTCCAACCCTACCGGGTGGATTTGCCTCTACCCCTTTGGCTAGGATATTACTGCTGACAACTTCCGTTAAGGTGTTGCCATCTGAGCCGCTGCCCCCCCCCACTGGGAAAACTTACGGTGGCGAAATGTGAATTTTTCTCCTCTCTCTCCCTCCCTCAAGCTGCAGAGTTGCTTACATTCCCAATAAGTGGGGAGCTTGAAGGTAAAGAGCCCGAGACTTTGGAGAGTGGAGACTTAAAAAGGCGAGAGCATGTTTGATTATCCATGTTATGGCATTCAGATCCATACTTTGCCTGATTAAGCTGCACCTCTGGTGGTCTAAAATACCTAGTGCGGTCGTTGTGTCCGAAAGGAATCCCATTGCTTGTTCTCTTTCGGCGATTGTCAGTGTCATTCATAGACTTGTCTTACTATCAAAGATCATTCTTGCTGCTCTTTTGCGATATGCGTGGCTAGAAGGAAAGGAAACCAAAGTGGGGAGCGCTCGACGTGGAAATCCTCGCCTGTTGCACCGGAAGAACGGAGCGCGATCTATTTTTGTTACAAGTGTTGCCGTCATTTCTTTCCCTAGGATTTGCTGCACAGAGTTTTGAGAGTCTACGATCTCTTGTTTGAAGAATTTTTGGAGGACGGGGAACGTAATCAAATTGGTCCAATAAGCCCTAACATTGTGTGCTCGAGATCCCATTTGCGCTGCGTCGAAAACTATTAGACTTCCTAAAACCTGGGTCACCTTATTCCAGCTGTCGGCAACCTGTTTTTATTGGTCGTCCCTTGGGTGGACATCCTCCAACACGTTCTCCATTGGTGCATCTTGAAGCTGTTTATCCATGAGATTACCTTAATCATTTGAAAAAATGTTCTACTCTTGCTGTCCCTATGCCTTTTTCCTTGTTGTGCTAAGGAGTATCCTTGACAAGGCCATCCAGCCACTACCATATCCACCCTTCTCAGACTGGCTACATGAGGTGTCATTATATTTTCCACATTCTAGGGAAGATTTTGGTGGGCTTTGGAGAAGGCGTGCACACGGAGCTGGTGAGGGTATAGACGGTGGAGCTATTGCAAGCTATGCTCGCTGACTGCTCATGCTTCGAGCGATATCTCAACGATTGTATAGGATTCTACCTAATATCCTGCTTTCAAAACGGCTTTCAGATCAGTACTAGTTCCAAAAAATAGAGATAAAATCCAGAGGCCTGAATCGGGAACCGTCAATGAGACCACTTGTCGGTTGAACTTTTCGTGTTCAGATTTGGTCCATGAAACATCAGACCGCAGGTTTTAAACTTTACCCTTTAGTAATAAAGCTGAGAAGGTGTGATCCACTCCACGCGGGAGTTTGGCCACCTGTCATAATTTGTCATTCTATTCCTCTTCTCACCGCTTGGAAATAGGGAATTGCTAGATTTCCTCAGCTATATCTTTGGAGTTGGCAAAAAGTTTCGTCGGAGAGGATGTAGTATACACCGGGAAGTAGCCAGACACCGGGGCATTGGTCTTCCCCTGGTTCCATAAGTCCAAAGGAACCACCACTTTGGTCCCTTCCGGATTTCTTGGGTCCCGAACGGTACATTGTTCTTTCCACACGCTTAACCCTATATTCAGCCAGGTCTATGTGGCAATTCCCAACAGGATTTTTAAATTGAGTTCTTTCAACCACTAAGAATGGGAGCTCAATTTTCACTTGCTAGCTTGCATCATCAAAGAATTCAATTTTCATGCCCTTGATAATCCCATTGACTGGCTGACTACCGCTGCTTACCGTGCTCAAGCAGATGTTGCTTGGGCAGATTTCAGGACGGAGTTCCTTGGGCATTTTCCGTAAAACGAAGGTGGTGATGAGGTTGGGAAGCGCTCCGGTGTCGACCACATCGTCCTGATATCCTCCGTACCCGTTGAGTTTGAAATTTCCCGTTCGGTTCAGTATTAGAGCCACTGATAAGGCTTTGTAGTCCGTATCCAACATAGGGGTTTTAAGATCGGTGGACAAAAAGACGGTTGTGGGCGCAGTTACTTCGTCGACTCTCTCTTTCCCAGAGTGTATTTCTTCTCCCAATGCTTGAATGAGGATTTCTTTGAGCACGTTGTAGGATGATGCCAGAGTTTTGACGTGGGTGCCGGACTAGCATAACAGCCGGCTTTGAGCAAGGAAGTTGAGCTTTTGGTGAAGACGTTGGGGAATCTGGTTCCTGCTGATCTTGCTCCTTTCCTTCCTTTTCGTCACTCTCGGAGCCGGAATCTGGTGCAGGTGGAGTATGGGGAGTGTCATCGTCCGGGCGTTCTGCCATGTATTTTTAAAACAAATCCTGATTGCTTTGTTTTTCTCTTTCCAATGACTTTTTTTCTATTTGCTGTTTCTTGCTCTTGTAGTTTTCAAAGCCGGGAGGTAGTTTGGGTTTGGGAGGAAGCAACAGCTAATGAATGGATTTGATTCCTAGGCCAATGTGGCTGTTGAGGATCACCGGCCGAAGAGTGAAGGACAAAGGCCTGGTAGCCTTGCGATTGTGGTCCTTGAGACCCATTCGCGTTTTGTCTTTTCTTTGCTCCGATATAAAATGGCAGAGTTGTCGGCGGTTATCTCCCACCCCTACATTCTAAGCTCTGGAAAAGAATGTTAGTACATGGTGGGCATTTGGAGGTTCAAAATGCCAGCCCGTTAAGTCGTCATCGATAACATCTGCTGTGCTTTGTAGCTCAAGCTCCGCAAGCTTTTGTAACAACTCCTGCTTTTGTTTTTGGAGTCATTGTGCAGCGGTGAGAGGTGCAGCCCATGATGTTGATCCCAAGCGGAGGGCGGCGAATTCTGTAGCCATTACAGCTAGCAACTGGCTCTGCTGCAGGATGATGGTCTCTAGGGTAATCCTCACCAGAGGAGCCAATGCTCGTGCTAGTTCCTCTTTGCAAGCGGAACTCTGCGTCCCCAAGGGTAAAGAAGTTGAAGGGGGAGGGTTAACACCGCCTCCTTCTCCATTGAACACGGCAAACTGCATCATTTCTTTGCGGACCCCATTCTTGTGGTAGCATTCCCTTTTTTTATGACCCATGAAACCACAAGCCTCGCATTTTGATCCTTCGGAGGTATATTTGCTGCGGATTTCAATTGATATTTGAGCTTAATCAAACTTGGGAAGTTTGATTTGCCGCAGTTGAGATAGGGACATTTTAGAGGTTTCTCCCCGAAGAGTTGGACGGTAGGTGTCCTTGTTCATTGGTGATTTTACTTTCCTCCATTCTCCTTGTTTTTGCTCTTGCTGCTTACGGATCCTTTCAGCTCTTTATTTCTCCCACTCTTTTTGTTTGAGCTTGAGTTCTAGTTTGAGTTTGCGGGGACAGCGTTTCCACCCGTGGCCTGTTTGCTAGCAATTTAGGCAATTAAACAAAATCATCTTGTCATTTGCCCCCATGGCGGGTTTTGATCCGCTTTCAGCCGCCTATTTGCCTTTAAGCTTACGCAAAGCTTGAAGTTTATCTTGTTCCTCACTAGTTAAAGAGGTTTCTTCGGCAAACGCGGCGAAATTAGCCTTGGCTTTGCCAGTGACAGTCTTTTCCCGAGCCTCGCTGTGGACGAAATGGTCGTACAGTTTCATGCCCGCCAAGGAGATTTCTTTAGCCAGGGGATTAATGTCTTGGATGGCGTGCCCTGCAATCCAATTATCTAAAGCAGTCTGCACGGTAGGTCTGGACGAATTTCGGTTAGCGATAAAGTATTTGGTTGCCATTGCCGGAAGGAGAATAGTTGACAGCTTCGTTTTCTGGCAAAGGTTGGAGAGTCGATTGAAAAGAGTTTGTGGGGTTTCATTCTTCAAAAATCAGAATTCCATAAATTCCTTGATGGCTAATTCGTTCCTCTCAGTGTAGAGGAGTCTCCTGATGTTAAGCAGTGTAGTAAAAGGGTTTGGATAGGCTACCATGCGATTCGTAGCCTGAGCTGCCTGAATAGCATGCAGATGGTTGATATAGGCGGCTCCCTGTGCTTGTAGTTTCATCTCTGCTTTAAAGGTGGGAGACACAAGGGTTTTCGCCGCCACAGCCAAGTTAGCCTACGCCTCTAAAACGGGCGCATCGAGAGCCGGGTCTGAAATCTTGATGCTTGGAGCCATCAAGAGTGGTTGTCTCTCCTTGTAATCCGCCAAAGCACCTTCTGAAAGGTAGTTCACCATCATTGGGAAAAGAGTGGTCTCGAAGTCATCACGAATGGCCCCGCCCCTATATTTATTGATTTCAGACTGGGTGAAAGATTTCCACAGCAATTCAAAATCCAAGTAAGCGATCCCCAAGCTATCTCCCGTAAAGATCGTGATGTCCCCCATTTCTTTCTCCTCCTCAGCAAGGTTGGTGAACTGTGAAGAGGCTAGTCAGGTGGTACTAACAAACTGAGCTGGTGAAACTGCTCGGGGATCTTTCCTTTCTATATCCAAACCTTTGTCTCCTCTAGGTGTAACAGCTCGGATCCTCCCCCCCACTCAGGATGGTCTTGTTGTCAAAGGAGGTGTGGAATTTCTGGCTCCTTTATATTCAAGAGTGTATTGTTATTTTCTTAAAACTCTTTCCACCAATGGGATGTGTAGACGAGGTCTGTTCAAAGGCTTTTTGGAATGGACGGTGGCGGGGACGGAGACGTAGACTGCTGGGGCTTAGTAGGATAAGGAGTCCGTCTCCTGGTTCGCCTCGTAGATGTCTCGGGAGGTGTAGTTCCTGAGCTGGTAGAAAGAGAATGCCAATGAGGAGGAGAATGGGTAGTGACGTCATATTTGTAGGTGATAACAGGCGGGTTCGATGACCCACGGACTTCGGCAGCAAGAGAAAAAGATGGTGAATGGGAAGATGAAAGAGCAGGGGATTGTGGAGATTGTCTGGCTGGAGAAGCAGGAGGAGTGGATGCTTTCAAGGGAATGTAAAACCTTTCGTCTGGTCTTAATTCCACTAAGGCTTCTATTGTAGAAGCGTCCTCCACCGAAACAACAGTTGACACTCTTCGAGGAGAACCAACAATGTCACAAAGTATATCTGCACCCAAACCCTTCCCATTAGGTCATGTGGTTTCACTCCCTTCTTGCTGAAGAGGGGTATATTGCTTAGTCTCCGAAGGAGGCATCTTTAGTGGCGTTTCCGAGATAGATGTGGGTTCTTGAAGTGGTGCTCCAGGGTATGGTCCTCTCCCAGGAGAAATGAGCATCTGCGCGGTGAGAAGTCCATTGGACCTACGCCTCGCTTCTCGTATAAGGTTCAACTCATGCTCCCATAAAGCGCGTCTTTCTTTTTCTAAAGCCTATCAATCTAACGTAACTATTCAACCCCCCGTCGGCGCCTGACTTTGTGCCTTCACTATTTCCCCCAACTCCTAAGTCTTGCTAACAACATTAGTCAATTCTGCAATCCCCATGCTCGGAACTTCTGGATCTCTTTCCCTAGTACTCCATAATCCTTCCGGGGTCGAACGATTGAGGCAACTAGAGGAGGTTTCTCTAGTGCGGTTGGCCTGGGAAGAGGTAACGTTTCTTCCTTAAAAACCAATGTGAACCTGCCTTTACGGTCACAGTGGTCGGACTGGTGCACTCTCTTGGGATATGCTAACTCGCGCTTGCTGGTTCCTTCCCCGGCTTGGGCCCGAGAGGTCGCCCTGCCCCCTAAATGGTCTACTGGTTGCAGTGTCTTGAGATCAGGTGGGCTGCTGGTGTGAAGTCAATGGCCTTTCTTGTTGCTCCCGGACTGAGGTTCAAGAGCTGCTCTCGGACAAACTGCTAAGTATTTCCACTACACCTCCCTTTTGGCGTACGATCTTGGCTCGGTCTTTTTGGGCTACCCGCTGTACGAACTCCTTAACCTTCAAGTCATGGAGATTGTGAAGGGCTAAGATTTCCTAGCGACCGGGCAGGTTAGGATCAGCCAAACTTTCAGGGTCTATGTACATCTCAGCTATAAGGGCCTTAGATCTTGTATGGCGCCCTATTTTGGGAGGGTGATCAGGGACGGCTTCCTTATGGGCCCAACCCTTCCTACGTGATTTAAGAGATACCGGCTAACTCTCAACCTTATCCTCGGCCCAAGCCCTGGCAGCCTCGGACAAGGTAGGAAAAATCTCGCGGAAATGACAGGCGTGGTGAAGGAGAGGATTGCCTCACATGCCGTTGTGGAGGAGTATCGGGTGTAACAGCCGGAGGCATCATTCTCTTAAGAAAATGCTCTATGTTTAAAGGTGAGGCAAAAGGGATTGTTTCCTCGGGCACATGTGACTCTTCCTTCGGTGCAAATGTATCCCAACTACCCTGCTCCTCAAATCCAAAATCCGGAGCCCCTTTTCCCTGAGCTTCGCCTACTCCCATCGAGTGATTGCTGACGGACAGAGCTGTCAAAACTATCGGTCACGAGAACCCTAACTTTGTTGAAATTTGAAATCTTTACTCAACAGATAGAGCTGTGAGGAGGAATTAAGGACTTAAAATATTTTGGGAAATGACCTCTAATATTTGCCCAACACGGTTACAGAATAAAAGACAAGAGAGTGTACTGACGGCCAACTAGACACGCTCAGATGAAAGGTGTTGCAAGTTTCACAGAGTAGCGCCGATGACCGTACACGTCAGATTAACGAGCGGATTGACGAAATCGGACGAACAAAACACAAACCGCATATGTGGAAAAGTATGGTACGATCAGCCAAGAAAGGCCGTTGATTGACATCGAATTGACGGACACGATTCAAAAGGGACCACAAATGACGAAGCACACTTGGACGTTATCGGGTGCTTTGTACTACACGACAACAATCAGCCAGATGTTATGGACCATTGCTGACTAAGCGCCAGAAACATTTAATGTACGGTCTTATATCCGATAGATGACATGTGGCCAAGTCCATTCCGCATTTCCTGCACTGTCTAAAAAGCCGACGCGTGTTTATGTGACCGTACTAATACTCTTTGAGAAAACAATCTATTGTCACACTATTTAAGGTAAGTATTACATTTCAAACTACACCAAAAATATTCTAAGTACTTAGGCGTCCCTCACAGCTCTATATACTGAAGACAAAGCTTTCAAAAACAACAAAATTGACGTTTGGTTCATTAATAACCTTAGGTCAAGGTTTGGCGTTCTTTTGTCCCTTAAGTACTTTACCACCTAGTAATGGATCTGATGTACCTTTTTAGCTGCAAATCTAGCCGCAATCAGAAGTATTACTTTTGCCCTAAGTGTAGTACAACCTAATTTGTCTTAGGTCAGTTCGATAGCATTTGCTCTCCGCTTATTGGCTCTTTAAGAGAGTGTACGCTAAGACCAGTTGGACACGCGTCGGTAGGAAAATGGTGTTGCAGGTTTCACGGAGTAGCGCTGATGAGCAGTTTCACGTATCGAGAGAATGACGGGCGGATTGACGAAATTGGACGAAGGGAACACAAATTGCATTTCTGGAAAAATATGGTACGGTCAACCAAGAAAGGCCGTTGATTGACATCGAATAAACAGACGCGATTCAGAAGGGACCACAAATGACGAAGCACACTTGGACGGTATTAGGTGCTTCGTACTACACGACAACAGTCACCCGAATGCTATGGACCACTACTGACTAAGCGCCAAGAACATTTAATGTACGGTCTTCAATTTGTAAATATCTGGAAACAAAAATTTGTAGTTTAGCTAATTTAAAATAGTGTCGCACTATTCAGATTTAGAGAAATGGCAGAATTAGGTTTTTGGAAGTACTTTTAGAATAGTAAGTACAGTTTTAGTACTTTGTCGTAGCATAGGACATGACTGTAATACAGTCACTTAAATTAGTGTTACCAGTAGATACTCATTATGCGTATATAGTTTAGGACTTAGACAAATTGTGATCATCCAAGTCTTGGGATATTAATAAACTAAGGCAGTTTTTGTGAATCTGCAGTGTGAATATCTTATGGCCGACTAGACCAATTGAGTTAAATCTTTGAGGAGTGATTCTGCACTGTGTTAACTATTGTTAAGCAGATTTTCAGTTTGCATAGATCACTCAGTTGCATTCTCTTACATCTTGAAGTTGGCTGTTGAGTAGGGTGCTTGATAGCTTCTGTTTTAGATGTCTACTTCCAATACTACTGCTTGTGGGTCTTCTCCTGCTACTGTGGTTGTAGAACAACAGGTTATGGGCCTTTCATCAATAATTCCCATATTCAATGGCCAAAGGTATGCATACTGGGAAGCAATGGGTGAATCCACATTTGAAACTGCTGATTTATTGGGGGTCTTTGATGGTACTTTAGATGAAACAGATCCAACGTGGGCGAAGAAAAACTCTTTGGCACGAGACAATCTGATCTTGTGCATCTCAGAGAATTTTTGTTATGTCTCGGCTCAAAATGAAGAAAGCAAAAGAAATCTGGGAATCACTAAAAACTGCTTTTGAGAAATCTGATGTCCAGGAGGAACTTTTGGTGGTTGGACAAATCTAGGAATATAAATACTCCGGGGGGAGTATGGTGGAATATTGTGAAAACTTTTAGGCCTTTATTGATGCACATTCGTCAGTTGGTGGCTCATTTCCTGAGTTCGAGTAGGCAGCTTTACTTGTTAGAGGACTCCGTAGTAACATGAAAGGAGTGTCTATCCAGCTTAAAACTCATGATAAGTCTGGCTGGACATTTCAACTAGTATATAATCTGATCTTAGAAGAGGAAGCAACTACTAAAATACTTCAGGGAGAGAGAAAGGTAGAGGCTTTGAACACAAATTTTGACAGAAAAACTTTACTTAATCAGAACAATAATCAGGATAGGAATCAAAATTTGAATCAGTATAACAATAGACCAAATAGACAGTCTACTACTTGATTTTATTGCTCTAAAAAGGGACATAGATATAGGTACTTTTCGAAGCTCAAAAAGGCAAAAGAATTATGATTATATCGTCCAGGCTGGCAATATAGCCCATATCATAGGGGCTTTTTTGGAAACTCTTCTTGGGGAACTGCTCTTTTCTCAGGTTTTGCAACTGAAGAGGATGATCCATTGTCTTATGCTGAAGGCCCAGATGCAAAGTATTATTCGCAATGGCGCCAGCTATGGAAGGTCAAAAACATACAGGATGGAGCATCGATACCGGAGCCTCGGCACACATGTGTTGGAACAAGTCCAATTTTTCCAACCTCAAGGCGACAACTCCCAAGAACATCTACTATGCGTGCGGCATGAGTGTGCAGACTTCAGCACATGGTGATGTATCCTTAATGGTAGTTGTGGGGGGAAAGTCTGTAGAAAGAACTCTCCACAATGTGTTATATGTACCAGAATTCAAAAAGAATCTATTTTCTACTTCCTTGATAGAGAACAAAGGCTTTGATGTAATCCTCAAAGGAGGAAGGCAGGATGTTAGCAAGCTAGGTAAAGTAGCAATGACAGGATCTAGAGATGTAAGAAAGATATATAGGATGGATATGGCTGAATACAAAAAAAAAGGATGTTCTCTATTCCAGTGTATCATTTGACAATGAGCTATGGCATAAGGGATTAGGCCATATCAATTACGATAGCCTACAAAAGATGGTGAATTCAGGAAAAGTTGGGGGTGTTTCTCTAACTTCTAGCCTGTAAAATCATGTGATGGATGCTCTCTTGAAAAGATTCACATATTACCTTTTCCACAGCAATCTGGCTATAGATCGGACAAAGTTCTACAACTTATCCACTCGGATGTTCTCGGTCCATCACAAGTTCCATCAGCTGGTGGGGTTCACTATATGGTTACATTCACTGATGAATACTCGAGGTTCACAAGAGTTTACTTCATGCAGCACTAGAATGAAGTGTTTACACACTTCAAACACTACAAGGCATGGGCAGAAAAGCTGCATGGTGTTCCGATCTTGGCACTAAGATCGGACAACGGAGGAGAATATAGTTCAAAGGAGTTTGAGAAGTTTCTCCTGCAGGAAGGTATCAGTCATAACCTGACAGTTTCGTACACACCGGAACAGAATGGTGTAACTGAAAGACTAAATAGAACTGTAACAAAAAGTGCTAGATCTATGCTTGCAAACAAAGGTTTAGATTTGAAATTTTGGGCTGAAGCACTCAATTGTGCGGTTTATACTAGAAACAGAATTGCATCTAGATCGGTTAAGACTACACCTTATGAACTATGGACAGCCATGAAACCGGATGTTAGTCACTTCAAAATATTTGGCAGCAAATGTTTTGTCTTAGCCTTATCGCAAACTAGAAGGAAAATGGAAGCTAAGGGCTTACCTGGGATCTTTATGGGATATGATGACAATGCAAAGGGTTACAGGGTATATGTCTTAGAGAAAAAAAAAGTTATTGTATGTAGAAATATACAGTTGAAAGATGAACAAGATTCGGTTGATCTGTTCACAAAAACCGAAAGTGAACAAACAGAATAGGTACATGAGTATGTGATCTTTCAGCATACTCAACATATTTATTTTCAGTCATAGTCACCGGCTACAACTACATCTCCGCAGGTTCCTCTACCAGATGCAGCACCTGCTGCAGAACCAGATTCGGCACAGGCATCTACAAAACTTCTTACACATGTAGAACCAGCAAATCCAGATCTAGTTTTGGCACCTGCAACAGCTCAGAACAAGAAAGCAAATAACAGGTTGCCGACGATTTCAGCGTCAGAATTTCTGGGGGGAAGAAGAACCAGCAGCTGTCGACATGCAGGCTCACATTTTGCCTTCTCTGCAGCAACAACGGAACCATTAACAATTCATGAGGTCTTCTCATCACCGGAGAGAAATCACTGGATCAAGGCGGTAAATGACGAAATGAAGTCCATCATGGAGGCGCAGACGTGGGAGCTGGTGGATCTTCCTCCGGGCAGGAAAGCCGTCGGCAGCAAATGGGTGTTCAAAGTGAAACTGAACCCGACAACACCATTGAAAAGTACAAGGCCAGACTTGTGGCCAAAGGTTGCAATCAAAAAAAGGTATTGATTTTGAGGAAAGCTTCTCTCCGGTTGTCAGATTTCCCACTGTCAGAATTTTACTAAGTTTGGCTGTTATAGAAAACATGGAAGTCCACTAGATGGATGTTAAGACAGCTTTCCTACATAGAGAATTAGAGGAAACCATTTACATGAAACAACTAGAGATGTATGCAGAGAAAGGGAAAGAAAACTTAGTCTGTAAACTAATAAAATCATTGTATGTGCTGAAACAAGCCCCCGGACAATGGAACTTAAAACTAGATGAATTTCTTACTGGACTAGGATTTCAAAGGATTAGTTCAGATCATTTAGTGTATGTAGTGCAAGGGGAGGATGGGATTCTTTATATTGCTATATATGTGGATGACTTGCTTTTAATAAGCAAGTCTATGGATGAAATTAATCGAATTAAAGCGGGTTTAAGGTCGAGGTTCGAGATGAAGGACCTTGGTGAATCTAAGTGTATCTTAGGAATACACGTAGAGAGAGACAAAAACAGAAAACTCATTATGTTAACACAAAAGGAAGCAATAACTAATATGCTGGAAATATTTGAAATGAAAGATGTAAAAGGATCTCTAACTCTCATGGAAAATCGACAGAAGCTTGATGGAAGTGAGTCAGAGTCAGGCATAATGGATAGTGAGAGCATAGAGTCAGGGGAGGAAGAATTTATGGCTTCAAAGCCGTATAGACAGGTAGTGGGAAGTCTCATATACTTCATGAATTGTACGAGACCTGACATTGCAGCAGCTGTAGGAGTCCTAAGTAGAAGTCTGCAGAATCTTAAAATGGTAGACTGGGAAGCTGCAAAAAAAGTTTTGAGATACCTTGCACGCACTCGAGATCTTAAGTTGATATCGGAGGAGGAGAAGTGAAAATGTAGACTTGGAGTGACGCCAGCTATGGGGATATGCCAAGCCAAAAATCCACAACTGGCTTTGTCCTAAAGATCGGAGATGGAACTTGCTGCTGGAGCAACAAGCAACAAAAGATTAAAACATAGTCTACAATGGAGTCAGAGAACATGGCAGCAGCTTCTGCACTCAAAGAACTCATATGAATTAAGTCCATTTTGTGGGAACTCGGATACATGCACACAAGTCCACAGATTATTTGGTGTGACAATCAGGCAGCCATTGCTATTGCTAATAACCCGAGTCACAATTTTAAGAGCAAGAACATGGATGTCAGACTTCATTTTGTGAGAGAAAATGTGCTTACAAGAGTGTTAAAATTGTGTTATTTACCGGATGAGAAAATGGTTGCTGACATGCTAAACAAACCCCTTCCTGCTCCTAAGTTGCAGTTTTGTAGAAATGTTATTGGGCTGAGTGAGTAACTGAGTCTAAAGATTTAGGGGAGTGTTGAAATTGGAAATCTTTACTCAGTTGATAGAGCTGTGAGGAGGAATTAAGGACTTCGATTATTTTCGGAAATGAAAACCAGTAATACTTACCTCAAATAGTGTTATAGTAATAGAAGACTAGAAAGAGTGTACTATACGGCCACTTGGACAGGCGTCAGCATGAAAAGGGTGTTGCAGGTTTCACGGAGTAGCGTTGATGACCAGTTACACGTGTCGGCAGATTAACGAGCAGATTGATGAAATCAGACGAACGGAACACAAACCGCATATCTGGAAAAGTATCGTACGGTCAGCCAAGAAGTGTTGTTGATTGACATCGAATTGACGGACGCGATTCAGAAGGGACCACAAATGACGAAGCACACTTGGACGGTATCAGGTGCTTCGTACTACACGACAACAATCAACCGGATGCTATGGACCACTACTAACTAAGCGCCAGGAACATTTAATGTATGATCTTCTATTTGTAAATATCTGGAAATAAGGATATGCAGTTTAGCTATTTTAAAATAGTGTCGCACTATTCAGATTTAGAGAAATGGCAAAATTAGTTTTGGAAGTACTATTAGAATAGTAAGTATAGTTTTAGTACTTTGTAATAGCATAGGACAGTACTGTAGGACACTCACTTAGATTAGTGTGACTAGTAGATACTCACGGTGAGTATATAGTTTAGGACTTAGACAAAGTGTGATATCCAAGTCTTGGGATATTAATAAACTAAGGCAGTTTTTGTGAATCTGCAGTGTGAATATCTTATGGTTGACAGGATCAATTAAGTTTAATCGTTGAGGAGTGATTCTACACTGTGTTTACTATTGTTATACAGATTTTGGGTCTACATAGATCACTGAGTTGCATTCTCTTGTATCTTGAAGTTGGCTGTTCAATAGGGTGCTTGATAGCTTTTGTTTTAGATGTCTACTTCCACTACTATTGCTTCTAGGTCTTCTCCTACTACTCTGGTTGTAGAACAACAAACTCCTCCCAAAAACAGAGGGTCCCAAAATGTGAAGCTCTAATCCCCTCTGTTGAAACTTATGTATTTCCTAGGTCTGAATAGGAAAAATAAAAGGAAGAAATATAGCAAAGGCAGCCAACTTCTCACTCCACTCTCCAGTCCCCATACTTGTTGTAGTCACTGAACACTGGAGAGAGAGCTAGAACCATGGCTACCTATGCTATCTAAGGTGATAGAAAATAGGCTACTACTTAGTCTTTAACAAAAAGAATGCCGGCTCCAGGATTTTATCCTGGTACCTCACGTTTGTTAGATTAACATAGGTAGGTGACACCTTTTTCCTGTAGACTAGGATCAATGCTAGAACATATAGGGTACGATAGGTATTTAAATAAATACAGGGCAAATATTCCATTTAACTACTAGGACGGAATCTTTGGCATAGAAACCGCTATACCTTTTATGCCGCATGAAACAAATGTTACGGACATTTGTTTCGACGGTCCAGATAAAAATACGATGTGAAATCGACGGCCGTGGTGCAAGCCGGGATTCCGAAAAGGCCGCCTTAGCGTTCTTGGATGCCGCCACTCCGGATGACACGTGGCCACATCGTACTTGGTTGTGGGATTTGCGGGGTGCAAGTCAACAAGCTCGGATGTGACAAATGTCACCTGTATGGCCTGTCGTACATCTACCGTACAGAAAGTACACCGGCGCCTGTACTTTTATGTACGGTACAATCTTGTGATTAGCGCCGTACTTCATAAGAAGGGGTGTTAGAGAGGGAATAGGACTTAGAATATTTTGGGTAGGTAGGCGCCTCTCCCAGAGAGCATCTTGTATAAAAGGCAAACTTTGGCCAGCCATATCTATCAATTTACTTGACCATTTTCAGTGATTATTTTTGCTGCGGACTCCTAGGAGTCCAGGCTATACAACGGTGTAGTTAGTCAGAGTTTTTATCCACCAGGGTGGCGGTATTTCTAAGGGAAAGTCAAAGTGGGTGAATGTGTCCAAATCTCATATTCTAACTTTGCATTTTGTGGTGGAACCGAGCACACACAAAATGTTATTTCACAGGGGTGAATCTATATTGGGGTTCTGACTGTAAAGGGGTCAGTCATTTGGGTTTATATCAACTTGAAGTCGGCACTATCTAGATTAGCTTCTTTTGATATGCGAGTTCTGTGTGGCAATGGAGCCCATAGAATTTCAGGTTATAGGCCCACCATCTAAGGTGCTTATGTTCGATAGAACATACTTCACTTATTGGGAGTTTACGATGGAGGGGTTGCTTTTCAAGAAGCACTTATGGGGAATTGTTTCGGGACAAGTAAGATGTCCGCCACTTGGCTTTGGAGGAGCTTACTATGGAGAATCATTTGAGGCTGCCCTGAATATCAACAAGAGTTCAGATGCAACGAAAGGTGAAGGGAAAAATCTTGCCGTGGAAGGGGAAAAAAGAAAAGGAACACCGATGGTGAGGGGAGATAGGCTCTTGGCTATGGTTCCACTTGTGGGGGTTATAACTGAACCAAAAACTGAAGAAAATGACAGAAAAAATTGTGAATATAAAAACACTATAGCAAAACATCTCATACTTAGATATGTGTCTAAGTCCATAGCTATCACTCTTTTAAATCTAACCAAGTCTTCGGAAATTTGGGAAACACTAATTCAGATTTATAAGAGTGAGACTATACAGAGGCAGTACTTAGTAAAACAAGAAATAAAGGCCTATGCTTATAAAGGCGGTAGCATGATAGAGTTTTGCAATGATGTTGCTGCATTATATGATGAGCTTTCTAGTGCGGGATATGTAGGATCTGAGGAGAGAAAGATTAATACACTAAACATGAAACTCCCAGATGAGAAGAAGACATCATTTACCGTATGCAGGGAATGGATGTCTCCTCATGGACTTGGAGCATTACCATGGGGATAATTCTTGTGAGGGAAAGCACTTTGTAGCTTCGTAGGGGAAGTGATAGGGTGACTGCATTTACAGCTGGTGGTGATTGTAAAAAGGGTGATGTGAGGAATGTTGTTTTTGAAGATTTAGTTTCGTGCGTACGCGACATTTCATGCGTACGTGAGGTTTCGTGCGTACGCGACATTTCATGCGTACGTGAGGTTTCGTGCGTACTCGACGCGATTTGTAATGCGTGAGTACTAACTGAATTTAATGTGGAAGCTGGAATGGATTTGCGGATTGGGGGAGTAATGGTAGGAATTGTTTTTAAGCGTACGGAATCAAATTTGAGTGACGCGACTCAAATTATGGAGAGTACGATTTGCGTAATGTGAAATGGACGACGGATCGCGAAGCGATCCGATGTAATCGATTTTGAAATGTTTTTGTAAAAGTCTGTCGCCCGTACGAAACATAATGTGAGAGGCGCACTTATGAAAAAGACGCGGTTTCGGTACGGAAAAGATTTGGAAAGTACTATTTTATTTCGGCAAGTGGTTCGCGCTATTTTTGGATGT
Source organism: Zygnema cylindricum (assembly GCA_037447655.1). Classification (NCBI taxonomy): domain Eukaryota; kingdom Viridiplantae; phylum Streptophyta; class Zygnematophyceae; order Zygnematales; family Zygnemataceae; genus Zygnema; species Zygnema cylindricum. Next base: position 29,268 of record JBBHKE010002555.1, on the reverse strand, counting down.
ACTATCAAGTGGGTCGTACGTATGTGATGACGGGTTACTACGTGGACTTATCGACAAGTGACTAAGCAAGTTGTCACTTATGACGCGGATTTGTGGATGCGTCGGTGTAAATATTTGGAGTAACATTATTTTGTCTTTTACATCATTATAAATTAGTGTTGATTATGATGTTTATTTTTAAGTGATCAATTAGGGTTTTGATAGTGTAATTTGTGTGTGTACGATGTCGTATTTGCAGACAAGTGTACGCTTACGATTGCTTGACTTTCAGGTGTACGCTTACGATTAGTTTGATTTAATGACAGTTACGTAATTTACGTTGGTTATTTTGACACTTAGTGATTTGTTAACAGCTCACAAGTGTATATATAGATTTGAGCTTCATTAGAATATTCATCAATGCTGGTTAGAAAAGTAGGGACCGAAGATGTAGACTTTTAGGGTTGCCGATTAGGTCATGCATTTGAGTAATATGTTTATTGATATACTTTTGTTTATCTAATGTTTATGTGAGATTGGACTCTTTTTGTTATTATTTATTTATGTTATTTTATGTTTGTTTTATATGCATTATTTATGCATTTGTCCTAGGGTTTGTTTATGTCGATTATTCCATCAAACCTTAGATGTTGTCATAGGGTTTATTTATGTCGATTATTCCATGAAACCCTAAATGTTGTTGTATGTTAAATGGAGGATGCATTTCAAATGATTGTTCGTCGACCTATTTTTGCTTAGCTTTTTTGCATGATAGTTTGGGTGGCTTCTGCGGTCTATTTTAGACCAAAGAACAACAGGTTATGGGCCCACACCCCATCTATCATATGTTAGGTTAAGTCGATGTAGGTTTTGTCACACGCATTGAAGCGGGTTAATATTGTCCTTGCTGGTTGAATTGCAGTAATGGTGTCTGTGTACCCATGAGATCGGCCTTATCATAGTGTTGGTATGTGCCGAGTTTAATCTTGCATCGCCCCAAGGGTTAACTTAGTGACAGTGCCGTAATGTCTACCCTCAATGAAAATGATTTATTTTGAGAAATGATATTTTATTTTTGGAAAATACATGTTTATTTTTGATGAAGCATTTCGAAATGTGGAATACGAAGTTTTGACATTTGGTGGAGATTTGACATTTAGTGGAGAGATGTGGAAAGAGGAGTTTCGACGTTTGGGAGAGAGATCCGAAAGGTGGAGTTGTGGCATTTGGTGAAAGATCGGAATTTGTGTATCTATAATTATGGGATGTTATGAGATTTTATTTTTTGGATTGTTGGTAGTTTTGGGAAATGTAACATTAATGGAGCTTAAAATTGGGATAGAGAATGTAGATTTTATTTACTTTTATTTTTAATGTTTTATTTTGTGGGATTAAGTACGCGGGTTGCGAAATTTAGAAAATTTGGAAAGTTTTATTTTTGGAAATTGTTATGGTAGTTAGAGGAAAATGTGGTAATTTTTGTTGGAATTTTGTTTATTTTTTGGTAGAATTGATTTTCGGAAAATAGTTTATTATTTATGTATTTTTATGGGAAATTTTTGGATTTAGAAATTGTTGAGAAAAGAGAAAATTTGTTGTAATCGGAAAATGAAAATATATATATTGTGTATTATGATATTTGGAAAGATTTATGGAGGCAGCGGAAGCAGTGGTGTAGCGAAGGCGGATTCAAATGGAGGAGGCAGCTGAAGGTGACATTGGTGACAGCTGATGACGTAGTCTCATAGAGTGTGACAGTTGATGACGTGGCATAATGGATGCACGAAACTAAATTTTCGGGGGAGTGTTGTTTTTGAAGATTTAGTTTCGTGCGTACGCGACATTTCATGCGTACGTGAGGTTTCGTGCGTACGCGACATTTCATGCGTACGTGAGGTTTCGTGCGTACTCGACGCGATTTGTAATGCGTGAGTACTAACTGAATTTAATGTGGAAGCTGGAATGGATTTGCGGATTGGGGGAGTAATGGTAGGAATTGTTTTTAAGCGTACGGAATCAAATTTGAGTGACGCGAATCAAATTATGGAGAGTACGATTTGCGTAATGTGAAATGGACGACGGATCGCGAAGCGATCCGATGTAATCGATTTTGAAATGTTTTTGTAAAAGTCTGTCGCCCGTACGAAACATAATGTGAGAGGCGCACTTATGAAAAAGACGCGGTTTCGGTACGGAAAAGATTTGGAAAGTACTATTTCATTTCGGCAAGTGGTTCGCGCTATTTTTGGATGTACTATCAAGTGGGTCGTACGTATGTGATGACGGGTTACTACGTGGACTTATCGACAAGTGACTAAGCAAGTTGTCACTTATGACGCGGATTTGTGGATGCGTCGGTGTAAATATTTGGAGTAACATTATTTTGTCTTTTACATCATTATAAATTAGTGTTGATTATGATGTTTATTTTTAAGTGATCAATTAGGGTTTTGATAGTGTAATTTGTGTGTGTACGATGTCGTATTTGCAGACAAGTGTACGCTTACGATTGCTTGACTTTCAGGTGTACGCTTACGATTAGTTTGATTTAATGACAGTTACGTAATTTACGTTGGTTATTTTGACACTTAGTGATTTGTTAACAGCTCACAAGTGTATATATAGATTTGAGCTTCATTAGAATATTCATCAATGCTGGTTAGAAAAGTAGGGACCGAAGATGTAGACTTTTAGGGTTGCCGATTAGGTCATGCATTTGAGTAATATGTTTATTGATATACTTTTGTTTATCTAATGTTTATGTGAGATTGGACTCTTTTTGTTATTATTTATTTATGTTATTTTATGTTTGTTTGATATGCATTATTTATGCATTTGTCCTAGGGTTTGTTTATGTCGATTATTCCATCAAACCTTAGATGTTGTCATAGGGTTTATTTATGTTGATTATTCCATGAAACCCTAAATGTTGTTGTATGTTAAATGGAGGATGCATTTCAAATGATTGTTCGTCGACCTATTTTTGCTTAGCTTTTTTGCATGATAGTTTGGGTGGCTTCAGCGGTCTATTTTAGACCAAAGAACAACAAGGAACAGCACCGACGAGCGGAATCGTGATGAGAGGAAGAAAGACAAAGGTAAACCTTATCGAAACTTCGGTGGAAAGAGAGGGAGAAGAAAAGAAAGGGGAGCTTTTGAAAAAGGGGTTTGCTTCTTTTGTAGAGAACCGGGTCACCATATGGAGGAGTGTCCTCGTTTGGAAGAACTTAGAAGTTGGAGTGTGAATGGGGAGGAAGAAGGGGAAGAGGAGTAAGAGGATGAAGAAATCTTGGAGCTTCTTCACATCGATAGAATGGAGAAGAGAGAAAAGAACACAAAAATTCCACAAAGGCAACAATGTTCTTTTGGAGGTATAAGGGAAGTAAAGAGAGAGGAGGTACTTCAGGATGTCGAGGAGTGTAGATTGTATGACTTAGAAATGAGAAATTCAGACCTAGGATCCATAAGAGAAAACGGGAAAGATAAAATTAATGAGGTTAATTTTATAGATAATTTGGGAACAGAAAACTGGTCGGAAAGGGAGACTTCAACGGATTCCGAGGAAAGGGGAGAAGGGAAACTAGAAAGAGTGTTAAAGGATAGGGGAGAAGAGGAATATTTAATAAAAGGTTTAGGCGAGGAGAAATATTTATTGGGAATAAATTTAGAAAGTGAGAGTGGAAAGAAATCCATGGGAGAGAGTGAGGAAAGTTCATTTTTTGGTGGTAATGGGTTTGACATCACTAAAGGAAGTGATGGTATTTATCAAGGTGTGCTTGTAAAAGGGTTAGCATCTAGGTGTATGTTGCAGATTGGAGATGGGGTTGGCTAATTGGATTGCGAGTGGGAAATCGACTTGTGTGTGGATGGAAAAAAGATGAGGTGGATAATATCTTTGCTCGGATTTATGAAAATTGGCATGCGAAATAACATGAGTGATCAACAAGATGCAATAATTATTTCGACTCATATACTACACTTCTTTTAATACAAGGTTATTTAATTGAAGCTCTATGAGAAGAAAAGAAAGAAAAAAAAAAAAAAAAAAAATATTTTTGGCAGAAAAGTATACTAGAAAATAAAGGGAGTGTTGAAAGTTATGTATTTTCTAGGTCTGAATAGGAAAAATAAAAGGAAGAAATAAAGCATAGGCAGTCTGCTTCTTGCTCCACTCTCCAGTCTCCATACTTGTTGTAGTCACAGAAGACTGGAGAGAGAGCTAGAACGATGGCTGCCTATGCTGTCTAAGGTGACAGAAAATAGGCTACTACTTAGTCTATACCAAAAAGACTGCCGGCTCCAGGATTTGATCCTGGTACCTAACGTCTGTTACATTAACACTGGTAGGTGACAGCTTTATCCTGTCGACTAGGATCAGTGCTAGAACATATAGGGTACGATAGGTATTTGAATAAATACAGGGCAAAGATTTTATTTAACTACTAGGACAAAATCTTTGGCATAGAACCTGCTTACCTTTAATGCCGCACGAAACAAATGTTACGGACATTTGTTTCGACGGTCCGGATAAAAAGGCGATGTGAAATCGACGGCCGTGGTGCAACCTGGGATTCTTGAAAGGCCGCCTTGGCGTTTTTCGGGCACCGCCACTGCGAATGACACATGGCGAGATCGTACGTGGTTGCGGAATTTCTGGAGTGCAAGACAACAAGCTCGGATGTGACAAATGTCACCTGTATGGCCTGTCGTACAGGTGCCGTACAAAAAGTACACCGGTGCCTGTACTTTTCTGTACGGTACAATCTTGTGAGTGGCGCCGTACTTCAGTAGAAGGTGTTTTAGAGAGGGAATACGACTTAGAATATTTTGGGTAGGTAGGCGCCTCTCCCTGATAGCATCTTGTATAAAAAGCAAACTTTGGCCAGCTATATCTATTAATTCAGTTAACCATTTTCAATGATTCTTTTTGCTACGGACTCAAGGGAGTCAAGGCTACACAGGGGTGTAGTCGGTCAGAGTTTTTGCTTGCCTGGATGGCTGTATTTCTAAGGGAAAGTCCAAGTGGGTGAATGTGTCCAAATCTCATAATCAAACTTTGCATTCTGTGGTGGAACTGAGCACACAGAAAGTCTTATTTCACAAGGGTGAAGCTATAATGGGGTTTTGATTGTCAAAGAGGGAGTCATTTGGGTTTATATCGAGTTGGAGTCGGCACTATCTAGATTATTTTCCTTTTGATCTGCAAATTCTGTGTGGCAATCGAGCCCATAGAATTTCACCCTCTAATTCGAACGAGACATGTGGTTGTTTTCAACACTGTACTAATCCGCTGGAAGTCGGCCAAATGCACCCTCAAAACCCACTCTTTTGGTACCAAAAGATTTTAGCAGTATGTTTCGGCAGGACCGCCGCCGAAGCAAAAAGACTAGCAAGGAGGACCAAATAAGCTTCCACACAAAAATATTAAAAGTAAAAAGAATTGGCTGTTTCAGAATTAACAATATCACCTTGCTCTAGAAATTAGAGAATGAGGTATAATTTGGAATGATAGCAAGCGAGCTCAACCTACCCCCAAAACGTCAAGTTGACAACAAGAGGAGTTGAAATCACTTCTGAAGACACCAAATAAGGTAAAACCTCCTTAACTCCTCGGTTTCCGCAAACTGAAACCAGCAAGACCCTTCAAGGTATTCAACAGACACCAGTCCCAAATCGCCCAAACAGGAAAGAAAGTGCCAAATACCCAACCAAACTATGACTTCCACAAATAACATATGCAAACCAAGATGGCAATAAAGTCAAAATCACATACAAAACAAAAGTTATCCAAAAGAAATTCTGCTGGAATTTCTAAGTGTTTTCTCAGGAGACAATACGGAAAACAACAACTTGTCTCCTATGGCCCCTAGCGCATTATACAACAGAATTTGTCCGATTTCAGATCTAAAAGGTCAACGCAATGCAAGGAGCCAATGAGCGGAGAGCAATTTCTATCGAAATGACATAAGACAAATAAAGCCGTACTACACTCAGGGCAAAAAGTTTTATTTCAGTCTCCGGCTGAATTCGGAACTGAAAGTTCAAATTTCAACCACTAATTTACTTAAAAGGTCCTGAACTGGTGCTGGGATCCCAGACTTTGACCTAGTGTAATTAATGGACCGGAAGTCAATTGAACCTATACTAAATTCCAACTAACATCTAACAACATAATTTCAATGACAATTTGGATAGTTACGTGGCAATCCACAATGTACCCCCTACTAGGGCAAGCGGAAGCTAGTCCCATGTAACGGGATTGCAATTTGAAACTATGAGACCTCCATTGGCCCTCAGAGTAGGCAGATCCAAAGAAGCTAATCTAGATAGTGCCGACTCCAAACTTGATATAAACCCAAATGACCAACCCCTTAACAGTCAGAACCCCAATATAGATTCACCTTTGTGAAATAACACTTTCTGTGTGCTCAGTTCCACCACAGAATGCAAAGTTAGAATATGAGATTTGGACACATTCACCCACTTTGACTTTCCCTTATAAATGCAGCCACCCAGGCAGACAAAAACTTTGACCGACTACACCCCTGTGTAGCCTAGACTCCCCTGAGTCCGCAGCAAAAAGAATCACTGAAAATGGTCAAGTAAATTGATAATTATGGCTGGCCAAAGTTTGCCATTTTATACAAGGTGCTCTCTAGGAGAGGCAGCTACTTACCCAAAATTTTCTAAGTCCTATTCCCTCTCTAAAACTCTATCTATTGAAGTACGGCACCAATCAAATTAGTGTGTCGTCCAGAAAAGTACATGTGCCGGTGTACTTTTTGTACGGCCATTGTACAACATGGCCAAAATGTCGACACGTGTCATAGCCGGATTTGTTACCGCAATCTCCGGAGTCGCCGCATTCCAACATTGTCGCGCCACGTGTCACATGACGTGGTGATTACTGAAAAACGCCAAAAGTACATAATCCGTGATCGCGGCGCCTATCGTGGCCGTCCAATCAAACCGGATACAATTGTAGCCGTTGAAAATATACATACGATATTTGTTTCGCGTTCGAAACAAATGCGCGGTATCCGTTTGATAAATTACATTAAGTCGTACTCCGTACTATACAAAACTGTATCTATGCATTACGTATCTATTCCCGTTAGACGAACTAGTCTACGTGTAAAAATATAAATATCTGTCAAACCCATCGTACTCTAGCACTGTATTTAGACTTGTTGGTTTAAAGCGAATGGCTAGTTTGACGGACGGCAAGTACCAGGATCAAATCCTGGGTCCGTCACACCTTTTAGATATCTCTATTAAGAATTGCCTGTCCACTTCGGACAGCCTAGGCAGCCATGGATCTAACTCCTCTTCAAGTCTTCAGTGACTGCGACAAGTGTGGGGACTTGAGTGAAGAGTTAGAGGTAGGTTGTTAGTGTCCCCTTTTTGCTTTTTATTTTACAATCTCTATGCCTAGAAAATACTTAAATTTCAACACTCCCCTTATTTTCTAGTCTACTTACTTTCAACTCCCATCAAATACAACAAATACATATATATATATATATATATATATATATATATATATATAAATATATATTTTCCTTTCATTTTTCATTTTTCCTTCATGAAGCTTCAAGCGAATACTTTTATATTTAAGAAAGTGTATTAGATGACCAAAAATAATTTCATCTTGTTGATCATACATTTTATTTTGCATGCCACTTTTCATAAATTCGATCAAAGATTTTATCCACCTTTTCCCTTTTTCATCCAACCAGAAACTACTTTCCCTTTTGCATTTCCAACAGTCAGCCCCATCCCCAACCTGCAACATATACCCGGATGATAACCGTTTTACAGGCACATCGTCACAAGCGACATCACACCAAGTAGTGATGTCAAATCCATCCACCCCCAAATATTCCCAAAAAACACTAGTCCCCACTAAGTTCCTCATAAGATCTACATCTTCCGTACTCATATTTTTATCCATGATAATTACCCATTTTTTCTGAACTTCCCTCACTCTCTCCCATGGAATTCTTTCCACTATCACTTTCTATTTTAATTCCCAATAAATATTTTTCCTCCCCTAAACCTTTAGTCAAATATTTCTCTTCTCCCCTATCCTTTAAAAACCCCTCTAGAATTAATTCTCCCTTTCCTCGGAATCTGTTGAAGTCTCCATATCCAACCGGTTTTCTGTTTCCAAAATATCTATGAAACAATCCTCAATATTTTGAACTCCCTCAAGTATCTCCTCTCTCTTTACTTCCCTTATACCTCCAAAAGCACACTGTTGCTTTCGTGGAATTTCTGTGTGCTTTTCTCTCTTCCCCATACTACTAATCCGGAGAAGCTCTAAAATATCTTCATCCTCTTTCTCCTCTTCCCCTTCTTCCTCCTCATCCACATTCCAACTTCTAAGTTTTTCCAAACAAAGGCATTCCTCCATATAATGACCCGGTTCCCTACAAAAAAAGCAAACCCCCTTTTTCAAAGCTCCCGTGTCTTTTCCACTCCCTCTTTTTCCACCAAAGTTCCGATAAGGTTTACCTTTGTCTTTCTTCCTCTCATCACCCTTCCGCTCGCCACCACCGTTCCTCTCATCACACTTCCGCCAATCACCGCCATTCCTCTCATCACGCTTCCGCCAATCACCACCAGCTGTAAATGCATTCACCCTGTCACTTCCCCTACGAAGCTCCAAAGTGCTTTCCCTCACAAGAATTATCCCCATGGTAAAGCTCCAAGTCCATGAGGAACCATCAAGTGCATGCATACGACAAATGATGTTTTCGTACTCATCTGGGAGTTTCATAAGTAGTGTATTAATCTTATTCTCCTCAGATTCTACATATCCCGCACTAGCTAGCTCAACATATAATGCAGCAATATCATTGCAAAACTCTATCATGCTACCGCCTTTATAAGCATAGGCCTTTATTTCCTGTTTTACTAATTGTTGCCTTTGAATAGTCTCACTCTTATAAATTTGACTTAGTGCTTCCCATATCTCTGAAGACCTGGTTAAACTTAAAAGAGTGATAGCTATCGACTTAGACACATATCTAAGTATGAGATGTTTTGCTATAGTGTTTTTTTATTCCCATATTTTTCTGTCATTTTTTAGTTTTAATCCCTACATGTGGTACCATAGCTGAGAGCCTAGCTCCCCTCACCATAGATGTCCATTTTTCCTTCTCCCCTATTTCCCCATCCACGGAAAGGTTTTTCCCTTCACCTTCCGTTGCATCTGAACTGCGGATGATATTGTGGGCAGCCTCAGATGATTCTCCATAGTAAGCTCCTCCAAAGCCAGGTGGCAGACATCTCACTTGTCCCGCAATAATTTTCGATAAGTGCTTCTCGAAAAGCAATCCCTCTATTGTAAACGCCCAATAAGTGAAGCCTGTTCCATCAAACATAGGCACCCTAGATGGTGGGCCCATAACGTGAAACTCTGAGACCTCCATTGGCCCTCAGAGTAGGCAGATCCAAAGAAGCTAATCTAGATAGTGCCGACTCCAAACTTGATATAAACCCAAATGACCAACCCCTTAACAGTCAGAACCCCAATATAGATTCACCTTTGTGAAATAACACTTTCTGTGTGCTCAGTTCCACCACAGAATGCAAAGTTAGAATATGAGATTTGGACACATTCACCCACTTTGACTTTCCCTTATAAATGCAGCCACCCAGGTAGACAAAAACTCTGACCGACTACACCCCTGTGTAGCCTGGACTCCCCTAAGTGCGCAGCAAAAAGAATCAGTGAAAATGGTCAAGTAAATTGATAATTATAGCTGGCCAAAGTTTGCCATTTTATACAAGGTGCTCTCTAGGAGAGGCAGCTACTTACCCAAAATTTTCTAAGTCCTATTCCCTCTCTAAAACTCTATCTATTGAAGTACGGCACCAATCAAATTAGTGTGTCGTCCAGAAAAGTACATGTGCCGGTGTACTTTTTGTACGGCCATTGTACAACATGGCCAAAATGTCGACACGTGTCATAGCCGGATTTGTTACCGCAATCTCCGGAGTCGTCGCATTCCAACATTGTCGCGCCACGTGTCACATGACGTGGTGATGACTGAAAAACGCCAAAAGTACATAATCCGTGATCGCGGCGCCTATCGTGGCCGTCCGATCAAACCGGATACAATTGTAGCCGTTGAAAATATACATACGATATTTGTTTGCGTTCGAAACAAATGCGCGGTATCCGTTTCATAAATTACATTAAATCGTACTCCGTACTCTTGTCTTTCTGGAAAGCTTTCAGTCTCAGAGCAGCGCAGCAGCGCAGCAACTATACAGACAGTAGCGCAGCTGCTATACAGCAAAGCTGCGCAGCAGCGCAGCAGCAGAGCAGCGCGGCAGCGAAGCTGCGACAAAGACAGGACAAACGCAGCTGCGGTTACTTTGGATAAGATGCGTACGGACAACGCAGCTGCTACTATCTTGGATATGATTCGGTGTAGGACACCGCAGCCGCGGGTGATATAAATGTGATCCGGTACTGGACAACGCACCTGCGATTGATATGAATCTAGTCAACGGACGCGATTCATAAGAGTATCACAAGTGACTTAGCCGACAAGTATTTGTAGAAACACTTAATCTAGATTCTGAGTAATATTGACTGTACAATGATAGATTGGGTTGGCACGATCAAGGACACGTAGATCTCAGTAGGTGGGTTGATTTTGGACATACCTCTCAGGTACATTGTTATCGGCAGTAGAACACCGAAAGTATAAGACTTAGGACTTAGAGCATTTTCATGTATCCAGACTTCCAAGTAGTAAAACTACAGACAGTTTTTGGGAAACTTCTGAGTATTATATCTTGAGTGTTGTTGGGTCAATTGTGCTGAAACTTTGGGAGTTGTCAGTGTTTATGCAACTCTATATTCTGATAGAGTTTTGTGAGGTTTGATGCTAGTATAAGAATTGGTGAGCACTTAAGAACAGCTTGTTGGTAGGATTCTTGATAGCTTCCGAGAGTGTATCATGTCGACTTTTACTACTACTGCTGCTCCTCCACCTGCACCAGTGGTTGTAGAACAACACGTACTATACAAAACTGTATCTATGCATTACGTATCTATTCCCGTTAGACGAACTAGTCTACGTGTAAAAATATAAATATCTGTCAAACCCATCGTACTCTAGCACTGTATTTAGACTTGTTGGTTTAAAGCGAAAGGCTAGTTTGACGGACGGCAGGTACTAAGATCAAATCCTGGGTCCGTCACACCTTTTAGATATCTCTATTTAGAATTGCCTGTCCACTTCGGACAGCCTAGGCAGCCATGGATCTAACTCCTCTTCAAGTCTTCAGTGACTGCGACAAGTGTGGGGACTTGAGTGAAGAGTTAGAGGTAGGTTGTTAGTGTCCCCTTTTTGCTTTTTATTTTACAATCTCTAGACCTAGAAAATACTTCAATTTCAACACAATCTGTGAGACGAAATAACTTGGTCGTCCGGCCTCCGTTAAGCACAAAATAATTGGCGTTTTGTTTAGTTAGAAAATAGAAGAATCTCGTCTGGCTTAATACACTCCTTTCGCCGTACTCTGATGACCGTACAGAGGAGAATGGGGCCGGAAATCCTAGGTAAAATAAAGGGGTGCCTGTAAAGCACACGAGCTTGATACGGGAGCAAGAGAAACTAGAGGAACCGGGTTCCCCCATTTCTTTGCCAAAAACTCAACCTCCTTCCTCCAAATCAGCAGTTATGCTCGTAAGGCACCTCATGCCCTACGCCCTTACCCATGTGAAAACATTAGCCTCGTCCCATAACCTGTCTGAAAAAACCCTTATTCAGGCACTAGGAGAGGAAATTCACTCAGGAAAGAGGCAAAGAGACCAGGCAGACCAGCCCAGGTCAGTATTTTTTTCCGCAGACCCCAAGACCCCTATGATGGATAGGGATTATAAGACGTTATTTGTGGCGCTTATCCTAAACCTGACAGGGAATTTCAAAATTTACCGGTACAGATTATATCAGGATGTAGTGGTCGACACCGGAGCATTACCCAATTTGATAACTACTTCGGCTTTGCAGAAAATGCCCGAGGAACACTGGTCGGAAATTTTCCCCAATTACATATGCTTGAGCACAGTAAGCAGTGGAAACCAGCCGATCCACGGAATTATCAAGGCTATCGTGATTGAATTCTCCGATGACACGGGTCAGAGAGTCCAAATCCGACTTCCCTTCTTGGTGGTAGAAGGTAAGCAATTAGAAATTCTGCTAGGTATGGCCACCTGGATAAGGTTGAATATGGATTTAAGTGTGTGGAAAGAGCAGTTTACAGTCCGGGACCTTGAAGATCCGGAAGGGGCCCAAGTGGTCGTATCCTTGAATTTATGGAATCGGGGAAAAACCAAATTTCCCATTTCCGGATATAATCTTGTTTATGCCACCCACACGCCAAAAGAATTGCTCGCCAGCGCCCCAGACATCTCCGAGATGATATAGCAATTCCATATTTCTAAGCGGTAGGAAAGGGAATACAAGGAAAGATTATCACAGGTATCCACACTTCGGTGGGAAGTGGATCAGTCTTTCTCAGCTTTTTTTACCAACGATAAGACTTCCAAGCATCAGTAGGAATCTTTGGAGGTTCAACCTGAGAAACAAAAATTTAATCGGCAGGTGGTGTCATTATCACATCCGGATTTCGAACTCTAGATACTATCACTTTTCTCTGGAATCAGCTCGGATCTAGAAACTGTCTTAAAGGCAGGATATAAGGTGGAGTCTTATGTAGCCGTGGAAATCTCACCCGACGCCCGGGCTGTCATTGAGCACCGACAACAACAACTTCACAAACTGTATCCCCAACAACTTTTCGTGTCCGCTATCTGTAAAGCTCACCGAAGTCTGCCCCATAATGTTGACAACATCTTGGCACCACATTTGGCCATGCTGAAAAGAGTAGATGTGGTAGTAGCAGGATGGCCATGTCAGGTATACTCTCTAGCAGGGAAGGGTTAGGGACATCAAAAAGCCGAGGCCGAACTTTCTTTCAAATGATCAAATTAATTTCCTAGCTGCAGCAGCTTCAAGATACGCTAGTGGGGTATGTCTTGGAGAATGTCCACCTGAAGAGGATAAAATAAAATTTGTCGCCAATAGCTAGATTTAAGTTACGCACGTTCTAGGGGCTCCACTTATTTTTGATGCAGCACAAATGGGATCAAGAGCTCACCGAGTAAGAGCTTACTGGACTAATCTAATCCCATTTTCCATCCTCCACCAACTCTTACACTACCACAAAACAGATCCCCAGATCACTTTGCAACAGATTCTCGGACCAGGGCGGATGGCCACTCCAATGACAAAGGTTGATCGTCTCCCATTCTTTTGGTGCAACAAACTAGGGGGCCCATGGTAAGCCCTACCAACTTTGGTTTCCTTCCCCAACAGCCATGCATATCGGAAGGGGGCGGCAAGAATGATATTCGACAACAAAACTCAAACTTGGACAACCGGGACGGTCGAGAAACGAGAACAGGCAATGGGATTCCAACCTGCAACAACGGCTACACCATGTATCTTAGATTTTGAAAGGTGCAGCCTACTCGGACAGAGCATGGATCTGAATGCGGTCACATGGGTGTTAAAACATTCTCTTTCCTTTTTAAGTCCGCAATCTCCTCAGTTAAGGGCTAGTTACCTTCAAGCTCCAAAATTGTCAGCAATACAGGCCACTATGCAACTTAAGGGGGGGAGAGAGAAAAGGAGAAAACTTCACAAATTCTATCCAGTGGGGGGGAGCGGAGGCTCGGAAAATGACAGCTTAGCGGAATTTGTCAGTAGTAGTGTCCTAACGAGAGGGGGAGACATAGATCCACAGGTTGGACCAGAATTTGATATCACCAGGTGGGGCCGCCCACCGAAAGTATGGGCAGCAATAGAGCCACGGAAAATGGATTCGACCTTGGGGGAGTAGTTGGACCCTCAACAGAAGGCCCGGCTATCAAAACTAGTGGCAAAGAACCAGCAGGTGTTCACCTAGTCAGAAACAGATGTCGCAATCTACAAAGGAACCCCTTTCGAATTGATTTGATCGACGAGACGACAAGTGATTGGCAGAAGAAGTATCCTCTCAACTTCAAGAAAAAGGAGTTTATCTCAGCTAAAGTCCAAACCTTAGTGGATGCCGGATTGGTTTAAGAGAGTACCAGACTTAATGGGTTCGCTTCCCCAACAGTTCTTCCTCCCAAGAAAGACTCATCCGGGAAGACAGTTGATTTCCTAATGTGTGGGGAATATCGTATGCCATTCTTGACCGGTATTCGATGCCGACTCCTAAATAGATTTTCGACTCTCTTGTTGGGGCCACCTTTTACTCCACTTTGGACATGAAAAACGGGTTTCAACAAATTGCAATGGAACCAAAGCACTGTGAGAGAACGGAATTTTGGGTTGGGTCTAGACTATATGAATGGCTTAACATGCCTTTTCGACTGAAGAATGCATCGGCCAAATTCCAACGGGCGATGGACAAAGCCCTCCGGGGACTCGATTGCGCTCGGTGTTATATTGATGATGTGATCATCTTCTCCAAGACCTTTGAGGAACACTTGGAGCATGTCCAGATTGTCCTCCGGGCCCTTCAGGCAGCGGGTTTAAAATCTCACCCCAACAAAGGTATTTTTGGCGTGCAGAAAATAATCTACCTCGCACATGAGGTCACACCCACGATAGTGGGCCCCCATATGGTCAAGGTGGCAGCCCTTGGCGCTCTTTTTCCACCGGAGGACATCTCTTCCCTTCGCACCTTTCTGGGCCTGGCTAACAACTATCTGCAGTTTATCCGCGAGTTTAGTAATAACGCCCAACCTCTGAAACAGTTATTGCGGAAAGATCAAGATTGGCAGTGGGCCAAAGAGCAACTGATCGCCTTTCAGTTCTTGAAGGACGCTCTGAAATAGCATCCCGTGCTTCGCATGCTGGACCACCAAAAACCTTTTCTTCTTCACACTTATTGGATCATGTTTGAGATGGGAGCCGTGTTAGCTCAAATAGATGATGCAGGGGCTGAGTATGTGCGGGCTTACGCCAGCAGGAGCAATAAACAAGCGGAAGGGAATTATAGCAGTTACCATCAAGAGCTCGTCGCAGCTGTTTGGGCAATTCAGCATTTTCCCCCATATTTATACGGGGACCGTTTCACTCTTATAACGTACCATCAACCTCTCAAATGGAGCATCGAAAACACTAAGTTGACCGGCAAACTCGCCAGATGGGTTCTAATCTTGCAAGATTACGACTTCAGTAGTATCCACTTGGCAGGGGAAATTCACAGGAATGTGGACGGACTTAGGCGAAATCTCGATCCCTCCACTTTGGATTCCACCGGAGCACTGTACGATTTAGTTTTGGAGATCAGTCTGGGACTTATTCAAGCCTCTTTTGCTTTAATCTGGCTTCCTAAATCTGGGGGGGAACTGTCCACTTTTGCGGCGGACGTGGAGGGACAGGCACCGAAAGGAGCAGGACGAGTCTCCTCTTTCCCACTTCGCTGGAGTTCAATTGTCCCGAGTGCAGAACCGAATGGCGGCTTATGACTGGGACGGAGGCATTCTTCTCTGGAAATGGGCTGCTAGGACAAAGAAAGTGGTCCCCCCTCCCTTGGATCAAGAAACTTTGATGTCCCGGCTACATCAGCAATGTGGTCACTTTGGGCAGAAAAGTGTTGTTCTTTGGTCTAAAATAGACCGCAGAAGCAACCCAAACTATCATGCAAAAAGCTAAGCAAAAATAGGTCGACGAACAATCATATGAAATGCATCCTCCATATGCGTACACAGACGCAACAAACAACATTTAGGGTTTATTTATGTTGATTATTCCATGAAACCCTAAATGTTGTTTGTTGTGTCTGTGTACGCATATGGAGGATGCATTTCATATGATTGTTCGACGACCTATTTTTGCTTAGCTTTTTGCATGATAGTTTGGGTTGCTTCTGCGGTCTATTTTAGACCAAAGAACAACAGGTTATGGGCCCACACCCCATCTATCATATGTTAGGTTAAGTCGAGATAGGTTTGTATCATACGCATTGTAGCGGGTTAATATTGTCCTTGGTGGTTGTATTGCAGTAATAGTGTCTGTGTACCCATGAGATCGGCCTTATTATAGTGTTGGTATGTGCCGAGTTTAGTCTTGCATCGCCCCAAGGGTTAACTTAGTGAGAGTGCCGAAATGTCTACCCTCAATGAAAATGATTAATTATGAGAAATGATATTTTATTTTTAGAAAATACATATTCGTTTGATGGAGAGATGTGGAAGGTGGAGATTCAACGTCTGGGGGAGAGAGATCCGGAAGGTGGAGTTGTGACATGTGGTGGAGAGATCCAAATTTTGTGGATCGATGATTGTTGACAATTGGATTTGTAATGTAGATTTTGAGTTGTTGGAATTTTTTTGGAAATGTGACATTGGTAGAATTGTTTTTGGGAAAATAGATTTTTGATTTATGTATTTTTAATGGGAAATTTTGAGATCAGATTATTAAATGAAAAACAAAAGAATAAAATTATATTTGATATAGTTGAAGTAAGAATTTTTTGAGTTGGGTTATATTATTAGTGTAATCCTTTAGTTTTAATTTTAGTTGACTTGAGATAGAATTGTGGGAAGTAGATTCAGATTGAGATATTGGTGAGAAAAAGAAAAATTGTTGTAATTGAAAAATGAAAAATATATTATGTATTATGAAATTTGGATGGTATATGGAGGCAGCGGAAGCGTTGGTGGAACAAGTGGGAAAATTTTGTTGGAGGAATTTGGCGGATTAAGATGGAGAAGGCAGTTGAAAGCAGGTGTGACAGCTGGTAACATTGGTGACAGCTGATGACGTGGCGCCATGGATGCACGAGACTAATTTTTCGGGGGAGTGTTGTTTTTGAAAACTTAGTTTCGTGCGTACGGAGCGTTTCGTGCGTGCGCGTGTTCGCGTGCGTGCGCATTTACGCGATGTAGTGTGTGTAGAAACTAATGGTTTTATTAGTATTTTCTAGGTCTGAAAAGAAATATAGAAGTCGAGGCAGTCTATCTCTAACTTCTCTCTCCAACTCTCAAACTTGTCGCAGTCACTGAGAAATTGGAGAGGAAGCTAGAGCCATGGCTACCTTGGCTATCCTGAGGTTTACGGGAATTTTATATTAGGGTTTATATATATTTGATTAAAATGTATGTGCCGGCGGCAGGATTTGAACCATGTACCTGCCGGCCGGCAGACATGAAATAGCCGGTAGCCTTAGCAGTTTCATCTAGAGGTATTACTACGTAGCATATAGTTTGATAATTATTTAGATATGTATTATTGCGATAAACCATTTAACTAGAATTAATTACGGGATACATAGATCCAGTAATATGTAATGTACGACTTACGGTACGGACATAAATCAGTACCGCGCATTTGTTTCGTAAATGAAACAAATACCGCGCATGTATTTATTACGGCCACGATTAAAGACGAATTTAATCGGACGGCCGGGATTAGCGCCGAGATCGCGGAGGAAGATTTCGGCGGTTTGTGGCCATCGCCACATCGGATGACGCGTGGCAAAATTCCGTTGGATTGTGGAAACTCCGGAGATTATGGCACCGAATCCGGATTTGACATGTGTCGACATTTTGGCCATGTCGTACAATGTCCGTACATAAAGTACACCGGCAGCTGTACTTTTGCGTACGGAACTCAATTCTGATTGGTTCCGTACATCAGTAGATAGAGTCTGTGAGAGAGATAGGACTTAGAAAAATTAGAAGATAGGACCCCCTCTCCCAGAGAGCTTCTGTACAAAAGGTCAACTTTGACCCTCCATAACTTACTGCTCAGGGGAGCAAATTCAGAGATTCTTTTTGCTATCGACTCAGGGGAGTCTTGTCTTCACAGGGGTGAAGTTGGTCAGAGTTTTTGTCTGCCAGGGTGGCAGTTATTTTTGCTTAAACACAAAGGGGTCAGGATTATCCTAGAGGCTTCTTGGAAGCTGTCCACTCTGAGGACTTATGGAGGTCTCAGAGTTTCAGGTTATGGGCCCACCCTCTAGGGTACCAATCTTTAATGGAACTGGCTTCATATACTGGGAAAGTATGATGATAGGAGCTCTATGCGAAAAAAGGTTTTGGGGGATAGTGAGTGGACGATTGGGGCGTCCATCAAGTCTTGGAATTCCTCCAGGGTTTAAAGGAAGCAGATTCACCAGGAAAGAGGATTCACCTTCAACGGAGGAAACAAAGGAAGGAGAGGTGGTGGACAAAGGAAAGGAGAAGGAGGCGACCACACCAATAGCAACTGGTTTAGCATTCATGTCACCTATTCCGAGGAACGAGGAGAATGATACTGAAACCTGGGACTTCAACAATATGGCGGCAAAGCACTTCATCCTACGCCATCTCACTCAAGGACTTGCATGTCCTCATTTGCAGGTAGAGAGGGCATCCGATCTTTGGATGGCTCTCATAGAGATGTACCGAAGTGGTACGATTCAGCAACAACAGTTGGCTGATCAGAAAGTTAAGGAGTATGTATACAAAGGGGGAAATATGTTGGATTTTTGCAATGAGCTTGCTACACTCTTCATGGAGCTAGAGAGTGCGGGTAAAGTTTTTAGTGAAAAAGAAAAAGTTAACTGTTTACTAATGAAGTTACCTGATGAGTTCGAGAACATAGTCAACCGTGTGCAGGACTTGCCGGACTCAAGGTGGATATGGAACTCAGTGGTAGGGATGATTCTCGTTCGAGAGAATACGATTGAGATCCGAAGGGGAGGAAAGAGTGGCCAAGCCTTGGCAACAGCGACCGATTGGAGGAACAAGGATTCTCGGAAACCAGTCGAAAACTATGGGGGTAGGGAGCAGAAAAAACAGGTTGGCGAGTTCGAATCAAGGGCTCCCAAAGGTTTATGTCATTTTTGTAAGAAACCAGGGCACTATATGGCAGAGTGCACCAAGCTAACCGAGCTTCGGTTAAAGGAGGGGCAGACCGGTGGTACCCCGAGAGGAAAGAAAAAGGCCCTTGTCACACAGGTACTTGAGGCGGAATCCGAGGACGAGGACGATGAGCTCCTTTTGGATGAGGAGTTGGAGGCGAAAACTGAGGTTGAAATTCCACGAAGGCAGAAATGTGCTTACGGTGGATTGAAAGGTGAAGCAGGCTGGATTATAGATTCAGGTGCCTCAATGCACATGTGTAAGGATAGACACCTGTTCACTAAGATAAGAAAGATTCCCACCGTAGAGATAGAGTACGGGGATGGGAGGATAGTCACCACTACTCTTGTAGGATCGGTAGATCTGAAAGTGTTAGTAGAAGGAAAGACATCCATATTAACATTCTCCGATGTATTGTTTATTCCGGAGCTGAACAAAAACCTTATCTCTACATCAGTATTAGATGATAAGGGTTTTTTCACTAGCACTAGGGAAGGAGTCTTTACTGCTAGTTTTGAGGAGGATGTCTATTTCATTGCTGAGAAAGGTAGCCATGGGATGTTTAGGCTGATCTTAAGTAATGAAACGAAGAAACTTTATTATGCTGGTGTTCATGATATTATGATGTGGCATAAGAGGCTTGGGCATGTGAATCTAGATAAGTTAAGAGAGATGAAAAAGATGGGAGTGGTGGAAGGGATTCAGTTCAGTGAGAGTGATGATATAAGTGATTGTAGTGGGTGTGCTCAAGGTAAAGCACACAGATTACCCTTTCCAAAAACAGCCACCTACAAGGGAGAAAAACTTCTAGATCTAGTACACACAGATATTTGGGGACCGGCTAGAGTGCCCTCACCAGGGGGGAAGAGATTTATGATGACTATAACTGATGATTGGTCTCGGTATTCCCGAGTATATTTTTTGAAAAACAAGTCAGAGGCTGAGGATTGTTTTAGACAATATAAAGCATGGAGCGAAAAACTCCATGAAACTCCAATCAAGAGAGTAAAGAGTGACAATGGTGGAGAGTATACTTCTAACCAGTTTGAGGATTTTTTGAGGGAAGATGGGGTTCAACACCAAAAGACAGTTCCAGAAAATCCGGAACAGAATGGGGTAGCTGAAAGGTTAAATAGAACACTAAGTGATAGTGCTAGAAGTATGTTGTCGGATAAGAAGATAGGAAAAAGGTTTTGGGCAGAAGCAATGAACTGTGCTAATTACCTCAAAAATAGAGTTCTTACTTCAGCTATAAAAGATCAAACACCTTATGAGAGATGGACAGGCCGGAAACCAGATTTATCTCATTTAAAGGTTTTCGGCAGTCAAGTATTCAGTCTAGATACTGATCGGTCCAATTGGAAGCTAGATCCTAAAGGAAAACCGGGATACTTATTAGGATATGATGAAGATGTTAAAGGATATAGAGTTTATGATCTAAAAAGAGAAGATATAATCTTAGTAAAGCATCTAGTAGTTATGGATGAAGGAAAGTCTGTGGATCCCTTCAAATATACAAAGTCAGTAAAAATCAGATTTGACTCAGAAAATTCTGATGACTTTGAGCTTCCTAACTATCCAGGTTTTAGAGACGATGACATTCTTGCAGGAACAAATCAGACCATAAAGGACTCGGCTGTGGAAACTCCAGTGACAACTCTACTCGAAGCGGAAGACGTGGTGGAAATTGATTCGGAATCAAGGGATAGGGGAGAAGCCGAGTTTGTTCGAAAGAATCCACGAGAACCATCTATTCCGGCCTCAGATTTTGAGGGAGGGAGGAGAAGCAGCAAAAGACTGCAAGAAAAACAGGTTAATAACAAGGTAACTAAACTATCTCATCAAGATGAACCTCAAACTTATCGAGAGGCGATGACTTGTCCAGAAAGAAACCGGTGGAAGACAGCCATCAATGAGGAGATGGCTTCAATCATGGCAGCCGATACTTGGGAGCTGGTGGACTGTCCACCTAACCGAAAACCAATCGGTTGTAAGTGGGTTTTCAAACTAAAACTGAACCCAGATAACACAATCGAGCGCTACAAGGCCAGATTAGTGGCAAAGGGATTTACACAAAAGGAAGGAATTGACTACGAGGAAACCTTTGCCCCGGTGGTCAGATTTCCCTCCGTCCGCATACTTCTCAGTTTAGCAGCGGCGGAAGACATGGAAGTGCACCAGATGGACATCAAAACAGCCTTTTTGCATGGAGAATTAGAAGAGGAGATCTTCATGCGACAACCCGAAGGGTTTGTGGAAGAAGGAGAGGAGAGTAAGGTATGCCGGCTGATTAAATCTCTTTATGGTTTGAAACAGGCGCCCCGACAGTGGAATAAGAAGCTTGATGAGTTTCTTACCGGTCTAGGATATATTCGGATCAGCTCAGATCACTCAATCTATGTTTTCGAAGATGAGGAAGGTTTTATATTTATTGCAATTTATGTTGATGATTTGCTTGTTTTAAGTAAATCAATGGAAAAAATTAATAAACTGAAAACCGATCTTAAGGGGAGATTTGAAATGAAGGATATGGGGGAAGCAAAATATATTTTGGGAATTCAAGTAGAGAGAGACCGAAAAAGAAAAATTATAAGATTAACTCAAAAGGAAGCAATAGGGAACATGCTTGAAAAATTTCAAATGGATAAAGCTAATAGTTGTACAACTCCAATGGAATTGAAGAAGGGAAGTGAGGGGAGTGAGGAAGAAGGAGTCATAGTCTTAGACGAGGAATTATCTCCTGAAGAACAGAAGTTCATGCAGACTATTCCTTACAGGCAAGTAGTGGGAAGTCTAATCTATTTTATGAATTGTACCCGGCCGGATTTAGCTGCAGCTGTAGGAGTGCTGAGTAGAAGTCTAAATGCTCCCACTAAGAAGGATTGGGAGGCAGCTAAGAGAGTCCTTAGATACTTGGTAGGAACTAGAGATCTATGGTTGCATTTGGGTGGGGAGAATAATGACATCACTACTTGGAGTGATGCCAGTTATGGTGATGCTCCGATGAGGAGATGTACTTCTGGATATGTATTATATGTGGGTGATGGGGCTTGCTGTTGGAGTAGCAAACAGCAAAAGGTTATTGCTCAGTCCACCATGGAGGCTGAGTATATGGCCTCTTGCTCTGCTGTAAAAGAATTGATGTGGGTCAAGTCTTTGCTCGGTGAGCTTGGTCACCTTAAGAGTGGTGTGCAGAAAATATTTTGTGATAATCAGGCAGCAATCGCTATTTCTGCCAATCCTAAACACCATTTTAAAGCCAAACACATGGACATCAGACTCAGCTTTGTTAGAGAGAAAGTAGAAAACAAAATAATCAGTTTAGAGTACAGACCAGATAGTGAGATGGTAGCGGATATGATGACCAAACCTGTGCCTTCCCCTAAACTAATTTTTTGCAGGGAGAAGTGTGGTCTGAAATTAAAGATTGACTAGAAAATAAGGGGAGTGTAGAAACTAATGGTTTTATTAGTATTTTCTAGGTCTGAAAAGAAATATAGAAGTCGAGGCAGTCTATCTCTAACTTCTCTCTCCAACTCTCAAACTTGTCGCAGTCACTGAGAAATTGGAGAGGAAGCTAGAGCCATGGCTACCTTGGCTATCCTGAGGTTTACGGGAATTTTATATTAGGGTTTATATATATTTGATTAAAATGTATGTGCCGGCGGCAGGATTTGAACCATGTACCTGCCGGCCGGCAGACATGAAATAGCCGGCAGCCTTAGCCGTTTCATCTAGAGGTATTACTACGTAGCATATAGTTTGATAATTATTTAGATATGTATTATTGCGATAAACCATTTAACTAGAATTAATTACGGGATACATAGATCCAGTAATATGTAATGTACGACTTACGGTACGGACATAAATCAGTACCGCGCATTTGTTTCGTAAATGAAACAAATACCGCGCATGTATTTATTACGGCCACGATTAAAGACGAATTTAATCGGACGGCCGGGATTAGCGCCGAGATCGCGGAGGAAGATTTCGGCGGTTTGTGGCCATCGCCACATCGGATGACGCGTGGCAAAATTCCGTTGGATTGTGGAAACTCCGGAGATTATGGCACCGAATCCGGATTTGACATGTGTCGACATTTTGGCCATGTCGTACAATGTCCGTACATAAAGTACACCGGCAGCTGTACTTTTGCGTACGGAACTCAATTCTGATTGGTTCCGTACATCAGTAGATAGAGTCTGTGAGAGAGATAGGACTTAGAAAAATTAGAAGATAGGACCCCCTCTCCCAGAGAGCTTCTGTACAAAAGGTCAACTTTGACCCTCCATAACTTACTGCTCAGGGGAGCAAATTCAGAGATTCTTTTTGCTATCGACTCAGGGGAGTCTTGTCTTCACAGGGGTGAAGTTGGTCAGAGTTTTTGTCTGCCAGGGTGGCAGTTATTTTTGCTTAAACACAAAGGGGTCAGGATTATCCTAGAGGCTTCTTGGAAGCTGTCCACTCTGAGGACTTATGGAGGTCTCAGAGTTTCAGAGGTTCAAATAGATTTGCGGATTGGGGGAGTAAATGTACGAAGAAAATTAAATGTACGTGAAGGACTAATTGTGTGGCGCAGAATGCGCAATGTAAATGGACGGCGGATCGCGAAGCGATCCGATTTGAAATTTTCGAAGTGTGAAAATGTACGCATGGCGTACGAAACAAAATGCGACAAGCAAATTTATTACAAGGGACGCGCTTGCGGTACGAAAATGATTTCGGCTGTACGATATTATTTCGACAAGTGGATTTTTTATGACCACGCGGCGCGACATCAATGGTGCCGATTAAGAGCGACGGACGGCGGATATAGGTCGCCGAGATTTTTATGTAGTGGTGACGCGAAATCGCGTCAATCACACGATATTTATTTTTGGACGTTCCGGATTGTTTGACAAGTGATTCGTGGTACACGTGGAAGGCGGATGACGTCCGCCGATATTTCCAAGGGATCGTATTGTTTGATGACGTGTTAATTAGGTGGACCGTACATATACGATGTCGGTTCACTACGTGGATTTATCTACGAGTGACTAAGCGAGTTGTCGCTTATGACACGTATTTTGCGGACGCGTCGGTATAAATATTTGGAGTAACATTATTTTGTCTTATGTGTATTATTAATTTAGTATTGATTATGACATTTTTATTTAAGTGATCAATTTTTCGATAGTTTAATTTGTGTGTGTACGATGTTGTACTTGTAGACAAGTGTACGCTTACGATTGTTTGACTTTCAAGTGTACGCTTAAGATTAATTTATTCTTAGTGATGGTCTATTATGGTTAAATAGGACTTATTGACAGTTACGTAATGTATGTTGGTTATTTTGACACTTAGTGATTCATTGACAACTCACAAGTGTGTATATAGGTTTGAGCTTTGTTAGGAATTAATCATCAATGCTGGTTAGTAAAGTGGGGACCGAAGATGTAAACTTTTAGGGTTGCCGATTAGGTCATGCATTTGAGTAATATGTTTATTGATATACTTTTGTTTATCTATGTTTATGTGAGATTGCACTCTTTTGTTATTATTTATTTATGTTGTTTTATATATGTTTGATATGCATTGTTTATGCATTTGTCCTAGGGTTTGTTTATGTCGATTATTCCATCAAACCTTAGATGTTGTCATAGGGTTTATTTATGTTGATTATTCCATGAAACCCTAAATGTTGTTTGTTGCGTCTGTGTACGCATATGGAGGATGCATTTCATATGATTGTTCGTCGACCTATTTTTGCTTAGCTTTTTGCATGATAGTTTGGGTTGCTTCTGCGGTCTATTTTAGACCAAAGAACAACAAAAAGGACCACTTCTATGGTCACAGGATCTTATTGGTGGCTCGGGTTGCGAACTCAAGTCAACCGAATTGTGAAAACTTGCTCTTCCTGGTATCGAGTTAAAGCAACTTTTAACAAAAAGGGCGGAATCGATCTTTATTCTCTTCCCATCCGGGGGATGTTTTATCGATGGTCTTTGAATCTTTTCGGGCCTCTTCTAACCAGCAGACGAGGGAATCGTTTCGTTCTGGTTATGATCGAACATTTTTCAAAATGGATAGAATTGGTGGTTTTTCCCCGGAAGGAGTCTAAAGCTATTCCTGATGCCTTGCTTCAAAGTGTGTTGTCACAATTTGGAGCGCCTTCAGAGGTTCTGACATATCAAGGATCTGAATTTTGCCAGAGAATTCTCAACCCTTTTAGAGAAATGTCTCATCGACCATCAACTTACCATTCGCGACCACCCCTAAACTGATGGTTTAGCCGAAAGGTAAAAACAAATAGTGAAGCGGTCACTACCAAAATATACAGTTAAAGAAGATTTGGGGGAGTGGGAAAGGCGGGTGTCGTGGATCGCCATGGGATACATGTTCAGCCGGCAAGCCTCTCTCCATTCCTATAGCCCTAACTTCTATTTATTTGGACTATATCCCATCCTCCCCGGCGCTACTTCGGCCTAAGCAGTGGTCCTCCCGTTGATTGATAATCAGGAGACAGTGGAGAAATTGATCGTTGACAGAGCCAAAGTGTTCTACCAGGAAATGCCTCTCACCATGGGGAATTTACAGGCAGCGCAGCATTCGGATGAGTTATGGTATTCTCAACGTAGGAGCGGGAACTATGTACTTCGACAACGTCGATTCATGCCCGGAGACTTTGTGCATCGGATGCACCAGAAAAAGAAAACGCTAGATAATTCTGCCGGGCGAGTGATTTTAAAAGTGGTGGATGTTTCCAATAAAGGAGTTCTTACCTTGGAAGGAAAGGATGGCCGGAGAATCAAGGAGAATCACATCAATGTAGCACCTTGCCACCTTCGAGGCTTGGAAGACGAACCCACCTTGTATCTAACTTCCTTTACCGACCCTCCTTCCTGCTCCTCGGACTGCACGCCGTCATCCTCACCGGACCCTATCTTGGTTTGTGATAGATGCACCCAATGTTGGCATGAAACATGTATCCCCTCCTCTTGGGAACCACACACCCAACCCCAAGGCCCTTGGTTTTGTGAGAACTGTGAATTGGGGGGGTAAAATTATATCTTACTCAGGGTGGACTAAGGGGGGGGGAAATTGGGATATCAGCCGTAGAGGGGGGGGATAAGGTATCTTTTCACCTCCCCACGCTTGCAGCTCCCATGCGGGCTCCATTTTCTCTTTTATTTTGCATGCATTTCCCATGGGATTTGGTGCCAGAAATGGGCATGGTCACTATCATGAGAAGCACGCGCACGGGGGGGGGGCATTTATAGAACCCCCACATCAACTAAGGTGGGTTGTGGGCCTTACCTTATATTTCGCAGGCACACTCGACAAATGTCAAGCTCATGTGCATTCTATGCACATTTCTACTCCCAAGATTTTTGGGGCCTCATTTCACCCTGTACGGACCCCAGCGTATGGGGAAGGGGAGGACAACCAGCAGGATCAGATCCTTATATTCTCACCCAAGAGAACAACGCAATTTAGTTCACCTCAAACGAAGGTCGAACGGCGGAGTTAGTCCGTTGCAACGGTGGCGGCTCCATAACATGGCATCTGTTCTATGTAGCTCTAGCCGAGGGGTACATAGATTCGGCTGTTAGCCGTCAGTAGGATGTTAGTTTAGGCCCAACAGACAGGCAGAGTATTTATTACGTTGGGTCAAAGTTAGGCGGTTTCACGTCAATTCATGACTTTGTTACCTATTAGTTTACCATTAGAGGACCATTTACTGCAAATCTAGCCGGAGCGAGTCGCCTAACTTTTTGCCCTAAGTGTAGTACATACTGTTTTGTCTTATGTTAGTACGATAACAATTGCTGGTCGTTGATTGGTTTCTGGAATTGCTTTGACTCTGGCCCCTACAGTAGGACAAACTGTGATGTATAAGGCACTTGGGGCCATAGGAGACAGGTTGTTTTTTAGTACTGTCTCTTGATAAAAATCTTAGAAATTCCAACAAATCTTCTTTTGGAGAACCTTTGTTTGTAATGTAATTGTGACCCTACTGCCATCTTGGTTTGCGCTTTTCTTTTGTGGAAGTCGTAGTTTGGTATGGTAGTTGGCAATATCTTTCCTTGTTGGGCGATTAATGACTTGTGGTTGTTTGATACCGACATGGGTCTTGCCGGTTCCGGGTTGCGGAAACCGAGGATTTAAGGAGGATATTACCTATTTTGGTGTCTTCTATAGAGATTTCGTTTCCTCTTGTTGTCAACATTTTTTTGGGGGTATGTTAAGCTCGCTTGCTATTATTTTGAATCATATCTTTATGTATATTTGTCTAGGGCAAGGTGATAATGTTAATTCTGGAACAGCTTATTATTCTTTTATTTTTCCGTTATTCTACGTGGAAGTGCCTTTGTTCTTTCTTTAGTAGTCCTTTTTGAGCTTCGGTTGCTTTTCAGCGAGGGTTAACTACGAGAATCTTTTGGACCAGAACAGTGGGTTTTGAGGGATTCTTTCTTAGACTTCCAGCGGACCAACACTAATTTGGATATCAGCCTTAGAGGGGGGGGATAGGGTATCTTTTAACCTCCCCACGCTTTCAATTCCCATGCGGGCTCCATTTCCTCATTTGTTTTTCATGCATTTTCTTGGGGGAATTGGTGGCACAAATGGGCATGGTCACTATCATGGTAAGCACGCGCACGGGGGGGGGGGCATTTGCATGACCCCCACATCAACTAAGGTGGGCTGTGGGCCTTATCTTATATTTCTCAAGCACACTCGACAATTGTCTATTTGTTGGAATCGCGCAATCATTGAACCGCGTGACTTTTTAATTCAGTTTCGTCCTCACACTGTTGGATTATCAAAAAAATTAGGGACGCGACAACTTTCTTGTGCCGTAGACCACTCACTCTGTAAGTATATTTTGAATGACGTTGCCTGTATTGGAGTTTACTAAACAGTGAGCCGCGTGACATCCTAAATACGTTTTTGTCGTCACATTTTTGGAATTTTCATAATGATTGGAGAAGCGACGACTTCATACCGTCACGGACAATACACTATGTAAGTATATTTTGAACGCATCTATTAAGTGAAAACCAGACATGTCATTTTTCAGGTTTACTTCCGTATTCTCTCAGCTTTTTGTGCAGCTGCCTCTTCTTTTTCATTTTTTTCATCATGTCTTACTAATATCCATAAACGGCAGCAGCAAAGTATATAGGCGACACCGTAGTGTCTTGCAGTATTGTCGTCGCTACCTTCCACTACCTCGACGTAATCAACGACGTCGGCCAAAAATAAAACGGGAAGAGGTACGAGAGGGGGAAGAGAGAGAAAGAGATGCCACGGAAACCGTTATAGGAGTAAAGAGTACCGCAAAGGAATTAGCAAGAGAAAGACAGGCGGCCAGTGTTGAAATCACTAGATTTATAGAGTATTTTTTAGGTCTAAATAACTTAGTATAAAAGAAAAGAAAAAGCGCAGGCAGTCTGCCTCCACCTCCTCTCTCTATCCCTAATACTTGTTGTGGTCACTAAAGAAAAGAGAGGGTGCTCAAGCCATGGCTGCCTCAACTCCATTAGCAAGACTGAAGAGTGACATCAGTCACTCTCAACAAAAGCTTGAGTTTTGGTAGGACTCAAACCTTCGACCAGCAGAGCGAGGCTTAGCCGTCAGCTCTAACCAGTCTGTCGTAGAAGTTCGTTAGAGTACATAGGGTGTGATTTATATTTAAACATTTTCTAGAGGATCTGGTCCATTTAACGGAACTACGCATAGAAGGCATAAAGATCAGTTACACATTCGGTACGAACACGTCACGCACGAAACAAATGAACCGGACATTTGTTTCGACGACTAACATTAAAAGCCGCTTTGGATCCGACGACACATACTGACGCCGATATCCCAAAATGGGCGCTTTGGCGTTTTTCAGGCAAGACATGACTTGGCGCCACGTGGCTGGATGACATTGGGACGCGAAAATCTTGGGGAACATAAGGACGAGTAAAAACAAGACAAGCGTCCACCCAATAGCCTTGTCGTACACAGGCCATACAAAAATGACACAATCATATTACCTTTTTGTACTATATAGTCATATGATTTGTTCGTACTCTAGTAGATAAGGGTTGTGAGAGAGGTTTAGTCTTTAGAGAATTCACCAGGTTGTCCCCTCTCTCCCACAGAGTTTGTATAAAACTTGGCATCTTTGCCGCTTCATAACTTATCGGCTGGCTGGTCGTTTCTCTAATTCTTTTTGCTACAAACTCACGGAAGTCCAGGTTGTATAGAAGTAAAGTCACATTGTGAGCTTGTGTGCTTGAGAAGCAGTGGTTGTAGTTGAAAGTGGGTTATGTTGAAATAAGTAGTTTTTGTATTTTCTAGTTTAAAATAAATTAGCGGAAACA